>JAYEPQ010000011.1:28201055-28271055 GCA_036321105.1 Dracaena cambodiana
TTATCTATATATGCCTCTTGTACCATCTAACAACAGATAGAAAGTTAACCTCCCAATGGGAATATTCCTTCTATTTGCCCTTATTTTTTAAGATTATTCTAAATGTATATATTTAGATGGATGGAGATACTAGGAAACTCCCCTTGAGGTTATTTGGAAAAAGTTATGTCAAAATTTATGTCATTTTCAGCGTCACTATTTAATTAATTGGTCTGGTCCCTCGAAGGAATAAATGATTGCTATATTTTTATATGAATTGGTGGGAGATTAGAAAAATATAAATAATGACTACTGATCATTATAACGTGAAATATCAATTTTTATCCCAACATAATTTGGTCGTTAACAAATGATTTTATCTTTCTGTATGGGGGCACTCTGGAGAACCTCATGGTGGGACCCACAGAGGCCATGGAGAATTCTACTTGAGCACAGCAGTTTGCTCAACGAGCCGACCTCATAAAATTCTAAAGAATTTACAAGTTTGCTAAATTTTTTTTTCTTTTTTTTCTAGTGGCTGAGTCATTTATCCTTGTCGGATATTAATCCCTGAAAGATTAAACTCGTAATGTTGGGAACCGTTTGGCAATTCACATCCGACTTAGCAAGGTGGGTTCATAGAGCAATGTTGCATGTTCAAATAGAATTTCCCGCCATGGGCGTGTATGATCATCTTGGGGAAGGGACGCATGGGAGAAACCCACATCTTGTCACGATGGGTGGGTATTTTTGTTTTTGGGTCTTTTTTCGGGTGGCGGTTGCTGACATAAAACCGTGAGAATGGGGTGAGTGATTTTTTTTTTTTTTTTCTTTTTATTTTTTGTTTTAAGGAAGAACGATGACAAAATTCATGTCACGTTGAGTGTTACTAATTAAGTGATCTATTCTTGTTTTAGGAATAGAAGGATTATTTTGTCATTAAGTGAATTGATCGATTCATTTACAGAAGATGAATACTCTTTTCTACTGTTTACTATCATTTGAGATGTCAACTTTATTCTTACTTGGTGATAAGTTGTTTTCAATACTTTTGAAGAAAATATTTTTTTATTTTTATTTTAATGGGACCTTAATAATCATAAGTGTGTGTGTGGACATTTTGGGAAAAGGACTTCTCTCAGGGGGAATTCTATTTGAGCAGTGGTGGATTAATTAACAACTACTTTTATCTTTTTTGCTCGACTAATGAAGGTGTCTTCTTTATTTTCTCAGCGTCAAAACTAATAATCATGACATATATGAAAATAAATCAATAAAGAATCATTCTTATGTAAATAAACTAAGTAGTGCCTTTGGAAGAACCAACTCTCCAATACCAATCTCTTAGAGCTTGCTTCCAAGTTCAGGCCATACAGTAATTTGTTTTAAAAAAAAAAAAAAAAAAAAAAAAGGGCAAAAAACATAATCTGTATCATTGAGTGGTTCTACAAAGATTTACTCATATAACTAACTGCTTAGTAACGAACTTATATTAGGTCAACTCATATAGCATGAAATCAATGAAAGTGTCTACTGCCTATAGCTTAGCAATTGCCGACTGGTGTATGTATCGAGCAATAGTTAACAGCTTTCTCTTGGTTGAATATCTGGGTGGGTCGCTTCCTTTGAATTCTAACCACGACTATGGGCTGATTTACTTGATACTGAGTAATATTCGGTGCTAATTATAGTCGATGACCAGGAAACATGCAAGTTTCTATATTTTATTCCATTGAAATTAGTTCATGTACTTCTTAATTACGCATTAAAACTTGAATCTCTATCATTATACGCCCACGAGATTGTTACGAATTTTTCTTAAAGAGATGACCACCAATTCCCCCCAATGGATCTAATCTAACCTACAATCTAATGTCTGGAGTATCTATCTGTGCAGCAAATCACAAAGTACAAGTTTTGATGAACTGCTAACTTAACCGACTGATCCCATAAAAAAGTGAGTGTCTATTGACTGGAATCTCGATTGGGCAACATCCCAATCAATGTTTCGAAACAATTAATGAAAGATATATGCTTGGATAGGTAGGTTGCTTATACATAATTAAGATTCTTCTCTTCTTATCGATGGTTCCGAAAGAAAAATGAAGACATAATAGGAGTCAAAGATTCTTCACAACAGATGCTACGTGGGCACAACATAATGTCCATGTTCAGATAATTTTCAAATCAAATGCTACCATGCATGGGATATATAACTGCTTTAATTTGCTGGGCATGCATAATTTCCTTTCCTTCTCAAACAAAAGGTCATATATAATTAATAATCCCTCAAAACAGTATTAAGTATTCTTAAATTCCTCAAACTAGCTAGGGTCCTACAACAATTAAGTGTAAGGTCATGGTCAGATCAATGGATCAGCTAGCATTAAATTGTTTAATCAATTTGTCCTCTATTTTACTTCGTAGTTGGGTGGGGGTTTCCTCACCTTCTCAAATAAAATTCATTCAAACTAGCAAACAAATTAAGACATCACCATAAGCAGACCCCAGTTGCAACAAGAACAAAGGGAGTATAATACAAGAATTCCAAATAATGTGTAATCATTTGTCTCTAGCTAATTGATCATAATCAAGAATTGGGAAAAAAAAAAAGGTTGGAGTTTGGCTTACTTGGTTCTCAGGAACAAAAGAAAGATGCCCTGAGATTCAAATTATTGTCAGGCGAAGCTTTTGCATGATGGTGATCCATTGACCTGACCATGACCTTATAATGGGGAAGAAGAGACAAAATGGGGAGGAACAGGAGTCGGTTTCCAACTGCAGTTCTAGAAATTCTAAATGAGCCCATCCTTTTTCTAAGTGAGCCCCTACGCCCTCAAAAAACTTCTGAAATAAATTATTTTACTAAGTAGGCCCACTAAAAATTCCAACTCCATCCTATTCATCTGCTGCAGCAATATCCCGAGCGTATTATACGTCATTTGGTTATTAAACTTGGATAGATATATTATAATATTTTATTTAACTTTTTTTTAAAAATAAATCAAAATTATCTGTCTGGATGTTGATGTTCGAACGGGTACATTACTTATTGGATATTAATACACAAACGAAGTTACATGCCAACTTTTAGAGAAGACAAGGACAATTCAATCAAAAAAAATTTAAACGGCAAAGGTGTGCTCATTTAAAATTTCCCCTGCAATACGCAGGTGTCTCATGGGTTCTATTGTCTAGGGAGATTCTAATCATGCACACCACTTTGCTCAAAAACGCTATATTTTTCAGTCGAAGATTGGGCCCCCGAGCAGTTTTCACACTGGTCGGATATTAGTCCACAAACGGTCCCCGACCAGGGCAAAAAAATATGATCATATACAAGTAAAGACACTTGTAATTTTTTACAACTCTAGGAGGTGGGCACAGTGAGCAAAGTGGTGTGCATGAATAGTACTTCCACTAAGTGACCCCCTCATATTGGACAACGTTTCCTAGTATGCCCTCCATTGTGGTCTTCACCTGTTCATCCTTCTATGTTTTGTGTTTCCACCTCCTTCAAATTTAGGGTTATTTTCATAGCATTGTCAAGTATTTTCGCTCTTGAAAAATCATATATATTGAATTACAAAGCCAACATAGATGAGGTTTTTCAAATTAAATTTATAGAGGCGCCTCCAACAAGCATGTAAGAATTATTTGATTTAACTAGCATAATTAGAGACTACTATCAGTTTCTTATATTCATTGTACGATTTAGGGCAATAAATTAATTTCCTTTTATTAATTTGGATCAGTGATTTAGCATAATCACAAGAAAATTCCTTCTAATCTGGTGCTTCTGTTCTATTATGACAAGTTCTTATTCTCTTGATATGAATCTATCACTTAATTCTATTATGTGGTTTAGATGTATTTTCCTTTTTGCAAACTTTGTATGGTATGCCCATTTATATGTATATTTGCATCTAGTACCTTTTGAAAATTCTGAGAAATGGCTAAAAATTGTTTATCAATTTCTTATCTATGATCAGTTCTTCTTTCTTTTGGCTTAAAATCTTAGTTTTCGCTTATGAGTAGGAGAATATCCGCTAAATTTATTAGTTGAGATTTTATGTTATTTGTAGATTATGACTATTTTTAGTCAGGGTACATCGAACATTGGATTTCCATTACTTTGTAGTTTTAGGAAGTCAGGACTATATAGAATTGATTGGTTGCTTATGCTCTTTCATCTATCTCAACGTGTTAGTGCTCAATTGTTATATAGTCCTTGCATGCAAATGCATACATAAACCAATGATTTTGATTCGAGTGTCAATGATAAACCATAACAAGTTGGTTAACCAGCACCTAGCTCCTCCATTTTGATAGCCTGACCTTTTCGTCCTTTATCCCATAAAACTTCCCCTCTCCCACTCTCATATCCAATTAATAGAGATCGAGATTGGGAGAGTGCTTTCGCTTATTATCATGTTCTTACTACTATCATACTCTGTAAATTCTGACTACTATTTTAGAAATGACCGGTCCAAATCTAAGAGTTTGAAACCTGCAAGTAGGAAAATTCACAAAGAGGCTTAGGCCCTTGAAGGCCCATGTGAAGGCAATCTAGATTAGGCCGACTTTATTTATTATGAGCTTCTCATTTGATGTTTCACAGTAGACCATGACTCCATTTCACTTCAATCAAAACTTTCTTTTCGACAAACATAAGGAAACCTCCAGACTTTTATTTCTACCATGACTGCAATAATGCTAGACAACAACAAATCTATAAAAGCCCTCGTCCTCCATGAGGAAGAGGATAGGATCCTTAATATCAGAAATTCTGTTAAGAACTTATAATTGAAGAGAAGTGAGATTATTATTAGAAGATCATGCACACATTACTAATATAAAGATCCCATCGATCCGTCAATGTTTTACTAAGGGCGTAGACCTGAGATCCATCTCGGTCGAACCTCATTACATCGGTGCATACTTTCTCCACAATCTTTCATTTATTTTCTCCTAACAGTTTCCCTAGAAGTTGTTTTACTCCTGGACCTAAGATCCTTGATCTTTCATCCCATCTGTTTACTTTTAGAGTCGAATCTTACTTGGCCCCATCTCTTTACTAGTTTTAGAATTAGCTTGGATGATTAGTTATTTATTAACTAATAATTTTGGAGTAAATAGCTGGTGCTATCTATGAAAAATGCAACTAAATCATGGCTAGAACATGATCAAGAACTTAGCGAATCAACAACAAGAATATTTCTGGAGAGTTAAGCTCGAAACCAATGTGGAAAATAATCAAGTTGATCCCAGTGCCCCTATAATTCATATCTAACTCCAAAAGCTCACTTGCCAACTCACGAGTTAGATCAAGGCGCTTACCCAAGGATTAACGAGTCAACCAATAGAGGGTGATAATCCTCCTCCTCCTAAAGCATTGTAGGAACCCATGAGGGCTTGAAAGGATGATCTTTGCCCAATATTAACCCTGTCGGGGAGAGTTCGAAGATGATTTGTGGCCAATAACCATGAGTCCTCTTCCGCCCTGAGAAGGAGGTGAACTATTCCATCAACATACTTGGGTACCGAGTTTGAGGAGAATGATCCTCTTTCCAGTTTTATCCTTGAAAAAGAGTTGAAGTTCAAGTTCTCGAATCTCGGAAAATATGATGAGACTACTAATCCTCATGAGCATATTGCCAACTATCAATATGCTATATCTCGCTAGGAAGCATTTGATGAAGTCATCTACTTGGTATTCTTCATGACTCTTGAAAAAGGGACCAGAAGCTATACAATCGGTTGGTTGTCTTCTAGGTCACCTTTTGCCAATTATGTTATTTGTTCACATAAAAATTTAAGGTGAACAGGGCTACCAAAGAAGAATTTGGTATCTCTTCTAGGATCAACAGTCTTAATGAATACTTGAGAAGCTACCTTAGGCGATTCACTAAAACCTGACTCCAAACTGATGGTTGCTCTTCTGACATGGTCCTTGTAGCGTTATTGAACATTATCCAACATGAGAGACTACGAAGGTCCGTTGCCATAAAGAAAATGAGTTCTTCGATGAGCTATTCAACAAATTTAACAAATACATTGCTATTAAGGACCTCGAGCTCTTCAAGAATCCGTGCCAGAGATTTCTTATCTCAGTAAATAGTTTTGAAAAGTAAAGAAATAACTATGCGATGTTAAGACTCAACAAAGAGACTTCTAACTAAGGGTCCCATAGTCTTATAACTCCATGTCATTACAAAGACTGTCTAGGATATTCTATATTGTTCAAAAGATGCTAAATAAGGAAAAATAGGACAAATCCTTCAAAAGAAGATGGAGTCTCTCAAGATGCCATGCCAACAAGGAACATGGAGTTCGACAACTTCGGCCCAAAGGGGAATTCACCCCTCTAAACATGACCCAGATCCTCGCATAATGAAGTATTGCTCTCAAAACCATCTCTAATGAAGTGGGTGCTTGAAAGGTGAGACCCACAATATTACTTTGAGCACTATAGGGATATTTGTCACAGTATAGAAAATTGTTACCAGCTTAAGAGAGACATAGAGAAGAAGGGTTATCTCAAGAACGTCCGACAATCCTCCAGCAACATATGACGTGGTGACTTTAAGTCAATACAAGGATCCATAAAGTGGCAAGCTGAAGTCCATAGTGTCAACTATCTCCGAAGGATCTATTACGGAGGAAATGTCATATTCAGTTTGATATGAATACTCTATTGCAAGCGCACAGTGTCAGTTGTAGTGTAAACAGGTCATTCCTACGAGAATCTGAGGTGTTTTACTATTTTGCTAGTCCTATTATTCTAATGAGCTAACTATGATTTCTAAGTTGATATTTGTAATTATTCTAATTAGCTTAGGATATAGAACTACTAGTTCACAACCAAGTATTACTTATATTTTTCCTATCATAAGAACTGATCTTTTAATTTTAATTTTTATTTAAAACGTTCTAAGTATGAGCTATCAAGTGGCGTGCAAGTATAACTCATCAAAAATACTAATTTTCATAAAAATAAACTAAATCATTAGATAATTCTATGAAGAAGATGAAAGTCAACAACACCAAATCCTAACTAAGTATAGACTATCAAGAAACTTAAATTAAGTATAACCCATCAAAGCATTAATCTACGAGTTGTTGTATTTTAATCTTTTCATAGAAAAATCATGTCTTTATTATTTTATTTTAGAAAGAAAATAATAGAAAGTATTTACATGGTTGATTCCTAGTTTCATCTACATCCTAGAGCTAAATTAAGTTATTTACTCATGTTACTAATTAAAAATCCTATTTTTTCTATGAAAACTATTAAAGATCTAAACTAGAAAGCAATTAAATCTATCTAAAAGGCAAATAAAATATTTCTATCACTAGAAAGCACTGAACAACAATGAAGTTATATCTAGAACTCAGTGTAGCAGCCGTCACTCTTTCGGTAAATCCTAATCTTTATTTAATCAAAAGTGCATCTAAAATTACATAAAATCTTAATTTATAAGGATATGGCTAATATATAGGCCTCAGAACACCAAACTCTAGCGGATTACAACTGAATAACTATAAAATTACAACGAAGACCCAATACAAATTTTAGCACATGAGGGCCCCACCTTGCCACCAAATGGCGGCAATTGATGCCAACTAGTGGCAAAACTGTAAAATGTTGTCTTCTGATTTTTTTTTTTGCATGAAACTTTGGCCTTGTTCTGCTCTTCTAACTGACTCTATTTGACATTGGTTATCAGTACCTTCATATTCTTATAGTTTTATTCACTTTTTATCTCTTTTCAGATTTAGTTTCCTAATTTGTCTTTAAGTTTATACTATCTCCTTGTAGGAATAGGTCTAATCTGAAAAAAAATATTAAAAATACCAAAGTAGTATTATTCATATACAAAAATAGATAATATGAGGGCTATAAATTTTCAATGTATAGAACTCATCATACCTCCACACCTATATTTTGCTAGTTCTCGAACAAAACCTATACCTAAAAAAAAAGAAAAATTCTAACTCACTTTCGCAGGAATCGTGGTTGCACTTAGCACGTGCAACAAACCGTTAAATTCTTAGGTTACCTTAGTGGATGAGTTGTATCTCGTGAGAGTTTCTAGCAATGTTATCCACAAACATCATGAAGAAGATAGATTAAGGAATAAAGAAAAAAAAAAATAAGGATAACCAAAAATAAAAATAAAAATAAAAGTTTTTACAAAAGAAAGAATTTTTTTTTGATATTTTCTATAATTAATCTCACTTATATATAAACTTAAAAACGTATTTAGATTATCAATTTTTAAGTTAAGCACATATCAAATACACTTGTCATTTTAATCAAAAATTCAAATCCTCTCCTTCAATACTCACTAATAAATAATTCATTGGCTCCTATACATCTATGTGAACGTGTGAGAGTCTACTTTGGTTTTGGACTCAAACTCTAACTTATAATTTATCTTTCCTCTCTAAATAATTTTTTTACATTTCTTTTTTTTTCTTTTCTTTTTTCCTTTTTCTATGAATATTTCACTTTTTATGCAAATAGTCATGCTTACTTAGGTGCAAATATCCGATTACATGGATCATAATTTGAATATTTCACCTTTTATGCGAGTAGTAATGATTGCTTAGGTGCAAATACCCGATTACTCGGATCATATCTATCTCTTAAAAATACCGTTCGTGTGAATATTCACGCTTACTTAGGTGCAGATACCCAACTACTTAGTAATTCTTAAGAAATTTATTTGTTTCATTTCTAAAAAATTATTGCCTTAAGTGTTAGGCTCACCTCTTTATTCTTTTTGTTTGTTTATTTTTCTTCCTTAGAGAGAAAAAACTACTCAATTGTTATCATTTTTATACTCAACCTAATAAACTATTGTGAAGTGAAAAATAGATGTATATTTACCTTAAAATTACTATTAGCAGTATTTATTTTTTGGATTTTATCTTTTTAATAAAATTTAAAGTGTATTATTCAATCTTCTCTCCTATCAAATTTCAAATCTAATTTATTCTTTTATTTATAATTAGGTTGATTTTTTGTAGAATATATACATATATATATATATATATTTTTTCTTTTCAGTTTTTTTTATTTTAAAATTTTTTATATCCTAAAAACTACCCAAAATGTAAAATAAATAAAACCAAAAAAATCTAAAAATAAAATAAAAATCCTAGAAAAATTCAAAAAATCTCCTAATCCACTCCCTCACACCTAAACTCTAGTATGTATGCCCTCATACACAAACCAAGGATAGTAAAATAAATATAAAAGTATTGTACAAATATTATATAAGAGAGTCATGAAAGGTCACGATTTCAATATCGTCACCCTATTAACGCACAGAAAGTGGTTAAAACCTCTCGATCGCTTCCCACTTCATAGTATGTATTTTAAATATGAAGTGGGTGTATTATTGTATCTCATCATCCTCCTATAAGTTACGAAATTACTTTTTTTGTTTCTTATGCTGTCCTCGCTTTTTCTTTATCCAAATGTAAGTATTAATAATTGGGTTAAAAAATTCTTCATTAAAAACCTGCCAATTATCATTATTAACAAGCACACATAAGGAATATCGTGAGGTGTGAAGTGTGCAATATGATCAAGTAAACCAACTGTGAAGTGTGGTGGCCCTTCTAACTCACGAAGTAATATAAGCTCCTCTGCAAACAAATCCTCAAATGTTTGCTCATAAATAAATGACACACTTACACAAGTGTCATCATACATAGAGTTAGTATATGCCAATTCATCTAATAACATGAGCTCATCTTCCAAAATTTGCTCAAATAAGATTTCATCATCAACGCAAGAGGTAGAATGAGAGTGCAAACTGTGAACCATATTTACCTTAATGAGGGAGCTCGTTGTGTGCTCATTCATATTAAATATATTCAATGCCATAGTTATATCCCCACATGATAGTTTCATGAGGTCACTCCTGTAATCAATTAATGCATTTGAAGTTTTAAGGAATGGTCTGCATAAGATAATAGAAATTTGATTCCGTGGATTGAAAATCGGCTTAATTTCTAAATTAATGAAGTCTACAGAAAAGATGAACTTGCTGACCTTAATGAATACATCTTCAACCATACTAAGTGGTTTCTTAATCGAATGATCAGCTAGATGTAATGTGACTTTCGTAGGTTAGAGTTTTCCTAACCCCAGTTGTAAGGAAGCAAGTTAACACTTACCTCTAGATCAAGCAATATCCTATCAAATATAGTGTTTCCAGTGGTGCTTGAGAATGTGGAGGAATCTGGATCTTTGTATTTGACAGGTAATGAGTTAGAGAGGTTTGCGATATATTTGTAGCGAGAAAAATTTTCTCAAAAACGTTTCTTACTCGTTTCTTAGTACATAAATCCTTGAGAAACTTGGCAAAGTAGGAACATATTATATAATATTAAGGAGTGAAATTTTAAGTGTTAGACCTATTCTTAAGCTGAAAATTCCATTCCTTTCAAGTGTTAGACCAGAAAGGAATGTGGATATAATTCCACTGCTTAATAGTTATCTATTATAATCATTGTTAGACCCCTGCTGTGAATATAATTGATTATGTGTAGGTCGTCAATTCTGGTTATTCCCTTGATTCGTAGCATTTGGATATTGATATACACCTACATTAGGTCTAGAGAGTTGACTAGTAGCTAGAGGTTCCATGTTAGGGTTTGAGGATCTCTGATATTGCTTATGATCCCATGAGAGATTTGGGTGATTCCTCCAGTGCGGATTATATGTAGGAACGTAAGGATTGTTATGGGTCGTTAATATAAAACGTTAGCCTGCTCAAGTGTTGGACCCATGGGATTAATTAATAATGGATTCTCCTCCATAACATGATTCGAAGTTCTGCAGTTGAAGCACGTGGAAACTTGTATTTGATTGACTTGATCCACTAGTGAAGTGCTAGGAGTCTCCAACACCTCAATTCTCCTTTTAAGGGCCGCAATCTTAGTTTCAACAACTATCGAGCTATCGACGCTCCCACCCTTATGTGTAGAAGCTGATGCATTAGGTTTGTCAGCGTGACTCTCCCACTGCATAGTTTTTCACAATAGGTTCTCAAGAAAGTCGCATGCTTTATTCTTATTCTTTCTCATAAACTCCCCTAACACATTAACTCAAGAAGAGTTTTGGATATGTAATCGAATTCTTCATTCATGATTTGATACAATTGCCACTTTTCTATTGCATGGTGGGGGCACTGAGCTAACAAATTTTTGAACCGTTCCAAGTATTTCCAAAAGAGTTCTCCCAGCACTTGACAGAATTGATTAATTTGATTTCGATTTTTTCCATCTTATGTGTGGGATAATACTTCTTGAGAAAAACTGTAATGAATTCATCCAAAGTAGTGATTGAATCAGTAGGTATATTGTACAACCACTTCTTCGTGTTATCCTTGAGAGCAAATGGAATGAAGCGGAGCTAAATTGCGTTATCCGACAAGTGTTGCAGTTTAATCATCACGCACACTTCATGAAATTCACTAACAAAGAGATATGCATTCTCAAAATCAGAACTAGTAAACTTAGGAAGTATACTGATGTAGTGTGGCTTTAGTTTATAGTGATTACCTGTTGCGTGTGGAAATTTGATGCATAACGGTAGTGATGTATGCAATGGGTAATATCGATCCTAAAGGATCGGGATCAGTTAATCCATCTTATCTCGCATGAATAAATTTGATCTCACTAGTCGACCAAATTGATCATGGAGCCAATGTGGCATGAACCAATGACCGTGAGTGGATGCTTGAATTTCCTAAACTAATGCAAAAAGTGAGGTGTGGTGAGATGAAACAGTGGAAGAAATATGATCAAAGAAAAATATGATATCCCACAATTTCTAATTTTTTAATTTTTTGCATTTTTTTACAAAACCAGAGACGCAAAACACAGAACAAGCGAGAAAAAGGGGAAGAGACTCACTAGATTTGCGGCTAAATGGTGGTTATTGAGCTACTAAGCGACAAAACCAAGGAGTTGGCGCCCTAATTTTTTGCAGTGTACTTCTGAGTCTTCTCTCGTTCCTTATTACTTCCTGTATCTGAACTTCCAAGTCTCTGCACACTCAATACAAACTGTTAACCCGTAAAATATTAGAAAAAGTAAGAAAATACCATCGATCCCTAGCAACGACGTCAAAAAAACTTGATGTGAATAATCTATTTTAAGCATACAGTGTCAGTTGTAATATAAACATGTCGTTCCCATAAGGATCTGAGATATTTTGCTATTTTGCTAATCCTATTATTCTAACGAGCTAACTATGGGTTCTAAGTTGATATTTGTAGTTATTCTAATTAACTTAAAATATAAAATCTACTAGTTCACAACAAAGTGTTACTTCTATTATCTTTTTCCTATCATAAAAACTGATCTTTTAGTTTTAATATTTTTTTAAAGTATTCTAAACTTGAGCTATCAAATGGTGAGCAAGTATAATTCATCAAAGATATTACTTTTCATAAAAATAAACTAAATCATTCGATAATTCTATGAAGAAAATGAAAATCAACAATCTCAAACCCTAACTAAGTATAGATTATCAAGAAACTTAACTCAAGTATAACCTATCAAAGCATTAATCTGCGAGTTATTGTGTTTTTAATCTTTCCATAGAAAAATCATGTTATTATTATTTGTTTTTAGAAAGAAAGCAATAGAAAGCAATTACATGGTTGATTCCTATTTTCATCTACATCCTAGAGCTAAATTAAGTTAGCTACTCATGTTACTAATTAAAAATCATATTTTTCTATGAAAATTATTAAAGATCTAAATTAGAAAGTAATTAAATCTATCTAAAAAGCAAATAAAATATTTCTATTCACTAGAAAGTACTGAACAACAATGAAATTACCTCTGGAGCTCGGTATGGCGGCGTCAACCTTTTGGAAAAACCCTAATCTTTAATTAATAAAAAATGCATCTAAATTATATAAAACCCTAATTTTTAAGGATACGGCTAATATATAGATCTCGAAGCACCAAACCCTATTCTGATTATAACTGAATAGCTAAAAAATTGCAGCAAAGACCGTGTAAAAATTTCAGCACGTGAGGGCCCAACCTTGCCACCAAATGGTGGCAAAACTGTAAAATATTGTCTGCTGATTTCTTCTACATGAAACCCTGGCCTTGTTCTTCTCTTTTAGCTGACTGTACTTGGCTTTTGTTCTCTGTTGATTCATGTTTTTGTAGTTTTATTCACTTTTTAGCTCTTTTTGGAACTAGTTTCCTAATCTATCTCTAAGTTTACACTACAAGAAAATATGTCTTTAGTGACGATATCTTAATGACAAGTATTAAAATTGTCACTGAAACTGAATATTTGTGACAAAAATTAAATGTTGTCACAAATATTGTGTTTTCCGTGACGGAGAGAAATAATTGTCACAAGAATATAAGTTTTTGTGACAATCGATAAAAACTTGTCACAAAAACATATTTTTCAGTGATGAGAGCGAAAAATCGCTACTAAAATATAAATTTTTTAGTAACGACGACTAAAACTTGTCACTAAAAAATAGTTTTAAATGACGCTAACTAAAATTTGTTGCTAAAACTTAAATATTTCAATGACAACAAATAAAAATTGTCACTAAACATAATTTTCAGTAACGAAGGCTATAAATCGTCACTGAAAAATAAATTTTTCTGTGACAACTAAAAAAATTGTCACTAAAACTGAGTATTTAGTAACAGAAACTATATGTCGTCACTAAAACATAAATATCTTTTATGACAACGAAAACACGCATCACTAAAACTGAGTATTCAGTGAAGAAAACCCTAGTTCGTTACTAAAACATAAATTTTTCTGTGACAAGTAAAATAATTGTCACTAAAATTAAGTGTTCAGTAAAGAAAACTAAATACTATCACTAAAACATAAATTATTTTTGTGACAACTCAAAAACTTGTTACTAAAACTAATTGTTCAGTGATGAAAACTAAATATTGTCATTAAAACATAAAATGTTTTAGTAGCAAATATAATTACTTGTCACTAAAATTGTGTTTTTAGTGACAAAAATTAAACATTGTAACTAAAACACAAAAATTTCAATTACAACGAGAAAGAGTTACCACTAAAACATGGAAATCAATTATAACTATTTTTATTTTTATTGGTCACAAACAATTGTTTTGTGAGGGATTATATTGTCACAAAATTTATTTTTATTTCTAATTACTTCTATAAAATTATCAACTTACAACAATCATGAGAATTCAATTTTTTATTTATTTTTTTACACCTAATCTTGGTCGTCTATCCATATCCTATGCTATAATAACTTCTTGAACTATTATAAAAATAATACAAATAGAATTACAATGATTAACCTAATGTATTTCTCACTTGTGTCCATATCTATCCGGAGCATGAGTTGTGCACTTTATTAAGTAAAACAAATGTAACAAATCACCATGAATCACATTAAAATTTTATATTCTGTTTTAGGAGTATGTTTTTATACTCGCATAAAAATTTTACATTAATTAGTTGTGATTATGACATCAAACTAAATATTTTCTCTGTTGCACCGGTATCGGACTAGTGCATAAGTTGTGCACTAAATTGATTAGAAATTATATCAAATTACCATGGATAGATTTAATATTTTATATGCTGTTTTAGGAGTGAGTTTTCATACTCTCATAAAAATTTTAAAGTAATTGGTTGATATTTTAACTGATAAGTAGATATATTGCTCAGTTGTACCCATATCTGTTCGGAGTTTGAATTGTGCACTTTATTAAGTAGAAGTTGTACCAAATCACCATAAATCACAATAAAATTTTATATTTTATTTTAGGAGTATGGTTTTACACTCTTATAAAAATTTCACATTAATTGGTTGTGATTATGACCTCAAACAAAATATTTTCTCAGCTGCACCGGTATTGGACTGATGCATAAACGGTGCACTAAATTGATTAGAAATTTTATCAAATCACCATGGATGGCTTTAAAATTTTATATTCTTTTTTCGGAGTTTTTTTCATACTCACATAAAAATTGTACAGTAATTTGTTGATATTTTGACTGATAAGTAGATATATTTCTCAGTTGTACCCATATCTGTCCGGAGTTTGAATTGTGTACTTTATTTAGTAGGAATTGTACCAAATCAATCTTAATCACATTGAAATTTTATATCCTATTTTATGATTATGTTTTTAAACTTTCATAAAAATTTCACATTAAATGGTTGTGATTATGATCTCAAACTAAATGTTTTCTCAGCTGCACCGGTATTGGACTTGTGCATAAGCGGTGCGCTAAATTGATTAGAAATTTTTATCAAATTATCATGGATTGCTTTAAAATTTTATATTCTATTTTAGAAGTTTTTTTTCATACTCTCATAAAAATTTCACAGTAATTTGTTGATATTTTGATTGACAAGTAGATATATTTCTCAGTTGTACCCATATCTGTCCGGAGTTTGAATTGTGCACTTTATTAAGTAGGAATTATACCAAATCAACCTGAATCACATTGAAATTTTATATCCTATTTTAGAATTATGTTTTTAAACTCTCATTAAAATTTTACATTAATTGGTTGTGATTATTAGCTCAAACTAAATATTTTCTTAGCTGCACCAGCATCGGACTGGTGCATAAATGGTGCACTAAATTTATTAGAAATTATACCAAATCACCATGGATTGCTTTAAAATTTTATATTCTATTTTAGGAATTTATTTTCATACTCTCATAAAAATTTCACAGAAATTTGTTGATATTTTGATATGAAACTAAATATTTTTTTGTCAATTGTGCCAGTATCGGTATAGTGTGTGATCTCTAGACTATATACAACAAAAATTATGTCAAATCACTATGGATCAAATATAAAAATTTGTATTCTATTTTTAAAGTATGTTATGATACTCTCATAAAAATTCACATTAATTAGTTGAGATTTTGCCCTCTAACTTAAATTTGTCTTCTGTTTTTGGAGTTTGTTTTGACCATTGTTACTAATGCTTTTAGTTATTATTATTTAATTGCAGAAAAAACTACAAAAGCTTGTCGTGAAACAAGCACAAGATGATGAATCTCAGATGTCTCGTGATGATATATTGCTTCATGTGCTTGGTGAGAAATCAGGATATTTTCGAGGAAAAGGAGCGGGGAAAAGGCCTCCAAGTAAAAGAGCTCGGCAGGATGTTCAGGAGCAAGTAGAGAAGGCTATAAGTGATGCTAGAGAGACAATGATGGTTGAAGTGGATCAAAAAATTAGAGAAGAAGTTCAGGCTGAGTCAGATGAGAAATTAAAGAAACAGCTAGCTGAGTCGGATGAGAAATTAAAGACACAGCTAGATGAGTCAGATAAGAAGCTGAAGGCAAAGTTACAAGAGGTACGAGCTGAAATTAGAGCTGAGATGCAAGCTGAGTTCAAGTCCATGTTTCAAGAGCGAATGGTTTCTCTTTTTGGTTCTATATCACAATCAAAAAATTGATTTTTATGTGTTTATATGGATTTAATACTTTTCTTCGAACAAAAACAAGTTACAATTTGTGCAAGACTGGATCGTTTTTCTTATAAATATTTTAGCATGTTTATGTGATGAATTTTATTTTTCTATTGTACATCATTGATATATATATCAGCTAATTATAATACATCTCCTGTGAATATGGTGTTTGAAAATATGAATGATTGTATATATTGTATTTGTAACAGATATTTGTATTAGCTATTTGAAGATGTAGTAATAATATCAATAAATCGTCACGATAAGTTTATTTGTGACAATTGATAGTGTCACAGAATTTGTGTTTTAACGACAATACACATTGTTGCAAATTTTAACTTTTAGTGACACTATTAAAAAGTTGTCACTAATAATTACTTATTCGTGACAATATTTGTCGTCACTAATTTTATAGTTAATGTCATTATAGAATATTATATATATGTAGTGACAAATAGTCATGTTTTCTGTGACACGTGTTGTTATCACAAATAAGATTTAGTGATGACGAACGTCGTCACTAAAGAGTCATAATAGTGACTATGTAATAGTTTTTCTGTAACAAGTTTTATTGTCACAAATACGATTTAGTCATGATGAAAGTCGTCACTGAAAAGTTGTAATAGCGATGATATAATAACTTTTTAGTGATAACTATTGTTGTCACAAATACAAATTAGTGACGATATTAGTTGTCACAAAAAAAATATTATAGTGACAATCTAGTTAATGTTTTGTGACAAGTCATAATTGTCATTGAAAACTATTTTCAGTGATGGGCACTAAAAGTCGTCACAAAAACCTTCAATGATGGCCACATAAGCGACGACACTTAGTCGTCACTAAACTCGTCACTGAATATTTTCAGTGACAATTTGAAGACATTCAGTGACGACTTTTGTCGTCACTAAAAACCTATTTTCTTGTATAATTATACCATTTTCTTATAGGAATAGCTCTATTTTAAAAAAAAACATACTAAAAATACTCGAGTAATATTATTCATATACAAAAAAAGATAATATGTGGGTTATAAATATGGAATGTATGGAACTCAGCACAGTTCGCAAAAGGTATGTTAGAATGGTGAGCGCCACTTAGAACACTCCCAAATGCATGAAAAGTCAGGAGATCACTTTTTTCACCTGGGTCTTAGAGGGAGCCCAAGCTCCTTATGATGTTGTAGTCATCATCACCAGCATTGTTGAATCTAATGTAAGAAGAATTCACATTGATATAGAAAGTTCAAATGATATCTGTTTCCCGCAAAAGTCACGCTTCTTTCCATTGCCATGGATGTATGAAATTACAAAAATTCTTCAAAATACAATGAAAATAAAATAGAAAATAAATGAGAGAACTTATATAATATTTCTCTCTTTTACAAAACGTATGGGTTCTTGATGTGGTTTTGGAGTATTGACCTCATACTTTGTTGACGATCTAATATCTGGATTGGTCTTGAATGTGAATAATTGATGGTTAAAGGGTTCTGGCCAGCGATTTCTTGTTTCTGGTCGGCATGCTTTCGCGTAGAAAATCAACTCAAAGGTCTCCAAAGATCTCCCAAAAAGATCCTAAAAACTCCCCTCTTGGACCCAATTTATAGTTTTAGGGATTTTCTTATGAGATAAGGATGAAATCTCAATTTCAATTTAATTTTTGAACTTGTATTTTAGTTTGTACACCCAAAAAATTGAATTTTCCTTTCATTGCTAATTTTATTTTGAATTACAGCAACAAAAGAAAAATTACAACAGAAAATCTTGAGATTACAAGAATAAGGAAGATTTGTTTAGATTCCCTTTTAATTTCTATGGAATCTGATAGTGGTGGAGCCTCGCTGATGCACTCCATTGATGGTCTAGTTGAGAAGAAGACGACCGTCTCTCTTTTCTCTACTTTCGGAACTCTGAAAGAAGACACTCTGAGATTTTTCTTTCTCTGGTCTCTGCTCTCCGGAAAAATTCCCCTTTCTTCTCCTCTCGCTCTTCCTTTTATAAATTGAGGGGTAATTGTTCAGATAACATCATCGAGGGCCAAATCCATGTAACAGAACACCAAGATCAAGGGTAACCATTTGGATAAGGTAGGCAGCGTAACTCTGTGGTTGCAACCCGCAGGTGGCACCTAGCAGGTGCATCCCGTGAGTGCAACACGCCACCTCGTGGGTGCATCCTACGGTTGCATCCCGCTGGTGGCAGCCGCGGGTTGCACCCGCAGGCGCACCCCGCTGGTGCATCCCGAGGGAGGCACCGGTGGGTGCACCCCCACTTTTTTTTATCTACATAACCCCTTCAAAGTTTTTAAAATTTTATCGTTGATTTGTAATGAATTTTGAAATACTTTGGACACTTTTGATTTTAGCTTTTCAGTCTTCCTTGTGTTGCGCTATATTTTATGGTATACTGTGAACCATCTTCTAGAATCACTATCTTTCAACTGTTTTTGTTATTGGAGGTATACTGTTGAACCTCTCTGATGTATCAGAGATTGCTTTTAGTAAATTTTCTTGATATTGGCTATTGTACTTATGCGGTCCAGCCAGATTTTCACTTGTAGCTTTGCTTTAGAAAATTTATTATCTGTATGCAAAAATATTTTTGATATCTATTCTGAGGCTAAGAACATGATAGACAACCTGTGATGAATTTGATAGACAGAGATAAATGTTAACGTGTCTTATGGAAGATGAGCATATGTATAATATTAACGTGCTCTATAGATAATAAGCAGAGGTATGATATTAACATGCTCATTAGATGACAAGTAGAGGTATGATATTAACGTACTTATTAGGATCCTAACCGTTCAGTGATATCTAGTATGACGGATTAGGAAAAAACAGAGGTGTCATTAAACATGTCTTATGGTTCATTCTATTCAGATGTTCAGTACTTGATAGTAATGAGTCGATTAAACAGAGATAAGGTTTAACTTGATTAATTTACTCGTTCAGTGACATCTAGTATAACGGGATTTGAGCAAGGATGGAGATATCATTAAACATGTCTTAAAACTCGACTTATTCAGAGGATCTGATCATGACGGGAATAAGCTGACTAAACAGAGGTGATGGTTAACGTATTTAGTTTTAGAATTTGACTATCAGATGTAATTGTTAACTTGATAGAGAGATGATTTTACAGAGGTAAATTTTTTAACTTGACGATGTTAAAAATAAGTTCATCAGAGGTTGTAATATTGGACATGATGAAGTATGAGTTTTCTTTTCTGTTAGAGATGAAAGGTTAACGTGACAGAAGATTTGATCGGATTTGATTTCATAAAGAAAATTGATTTGATTTTGAATTCTGATGTCAGAGGTATGATTTTAACTTGACCAATATTTTGGAGTGTCACTGGTTCTGCTAGATAAAAGTGACGAGAAAGGTCTTGTTGTCAGAAGTGAAATCTTAATGTGACAGGAAATTTTATTTCATTAGGATTTTTAGCAAACCCCTAGCTATAGAAGGATTTGGTTTGTATTTACCAACTACCGTTTGAGTTGGGCTAACCATACTATTCCTCTTAGCATGGTAAGTTATCGAGAATTTCATTTGGGCTTATATGCCAAATTTTTCCTCTTACCTTTGCTTTAACAACTTCGGGTAGTGGTATAGCCTTATATTCAGATGAGGATACTGTTGTGACAGATTTGTTATGAAATTTTTTAGTAAACCCCCAATTATTAACGGATTTGGCTTTACCAACTAACATTTGAGTTGGACTAGCCATATTATTCTGCTCAGCATGGTAAGTTGTCGAGAATTTCGTTTGGGCTTAAATGCCAAACTTTTCCTCTTCCATTTGCTATAGCAGAGCAGTTCATGCTTTTAATCCCTAGCATGATGGATTGGCGAGAAATTGGTCCTCTTTTCGTTATCTTAACGGTGTTGGGCAATTCATGCTTTTACTCCTAGCATGATAGAGTTAGAGAGAAATTTATTCTCTTCTCGTTGCCTTGACGGCGTTGAACAGTTCATACTTTTAACCCAGCATGATGGGTTGGCGAGAAATTTATTCTCTTTCCGTTATCTTGACGGTGTTGGGCAATTTATGCTTTTACCCCCAACATGATAGGGTTGGCGAGAAATTTATTCTTTGCTTGTTACCTTGATGGTGTTGGGCAATTTATGCTTTTACCCCCAACATGATAGAATTTGCGAGAAATTTATTGTCTTCTGTTGCCTTGATAGTGTTGAGCAGTTCATTCTTTTACCCCTGCATAATAGGTTGGCGAGAAATTTAATCTCTTCCTGTTAACTTGATGGTATTGTGCAATTCATGCTTTTACCCCCAGCATGATAAGATTGGCGAGAAATTTATTTTCTTTCCGTTACCTTGATGTTGTTGAGCAGTTTCATACTTTTATCCCAACATGATAGGGTTAGTGAGGATCTCATTTGGGCTTACATGCCAAACCTCCCTTCTATCCTTAGCCTTAGAATTCATTTTCATTTTGTACTCCCAGTCAAGGCATGGAACTGTGCGCTAGCGGTGAGTTAGTATTTCTTCATTTACTGTAATGAAGAAGAGGTTGGATAACTTCATTCCCGTAAGAATAATATTTCTTCAGGAATTTTTCATTAATTGGCATCATCATCTGATCACCGTGTTAATTGATCAACTGGTATACTTCATTTGAATAGACCGTCTCTACCAAAAAAGGCCCTTCCACTTTGGCTGGAATTTGCCTTTAGTCTTATGTGTCAGGATCATTGGTCGTCTGACTGCTAAGACCAAATCGCCCACTTTGAAAGTCTGTTCCTTCACTTTTTTATTGAAGGTTCGAGATACACGTACTTGTTAGAGCTCTATTTGTTGTTGAGCTTTTAAGCGCTTCTCATCTAACGCTTCTAATTTTTGAAATCGTTGATCATATTTTTCTTTGGTGGTAATTCTTGTAGCTAATGCCACCCGAAGAGAAGGAATTTGAATTTCCAGAGATAGCATGGCCTCGCAGCCATATACCAAGGAAAGTGGATGACTTTTGTTAGTGTTCTTACCATTGTACAATAAGCCCATAGACAAACTCCCAACTTCTCATCCCAGTCACGCTAACTTGTTGTGATAAATTTCTGCAAAAACTTTACAATGGTTTTGTTAAACGCTTCTGCTTGGCTATTTGCAGCCGGGCTGTATGGGAATGAAAACACATTCCGTGTTCTGAACTTATCATAGAATTTGTACAGGCCTTGCTAGTGAGTTGAGGACCATAGTTGTTGATGATTCGTCTAGGAACACCAAAGCGATAGATGATGTGGTGTTTGATAAAATTGACCACATCATTCATTTTCACTTCTCTTAAAGGGATAGTTTCTACCCATTTCAAGAAGTAATCGGTTATAGCTAGTATAAACCGATGTCCACGAGAAAATAGTGGAGTGATGGGACCAATTATATCCATTCCCCATGCTCGAATGGCCACATAATCGTGGTTAGATGTAGGTGTTCTACAACCTGATGTGTGTAGTTTGCATGCATCTGGCATTTCTTTGCATATGCCATGGCATCTAACATAATTGTTAGCCAATAGAAGTCTATTCTTTTTATTCGGTCTCATAATTTTGGTCCCGATTGGTGAGCACCATACGCTCCGTCATGCGCTTCTTTGAACACTTCTTGTGACTCTTATTGTGATAAGCACCAAAGTAAAACTTCACCTGGCGTTTTTCGATACAGGGTACCAAGCTTAGAATTATAATAGAACTTCTCTGCTTCTTTCTTCACTTTGGCGGCTTCTTTGGGATCTTCGGGTAGTATCCCGTAGAGTGCGAAGTCAACAAAGACAAATCACCAATCTCTGGGTTTGAAGTTCATCACTGATGTATGGACTTCATTTGCCTCAAGTATCTCTTTAGGGTACAGAAGCTCATGACTTCCAATCTCAATACTTCTGCTCGATTTAATAGGGAGCGCTAATGTGGTTGCAAGGGAAGCCAAGGCATTAGCATATACATTCTTATACCGTGACACGTAGTCAATGTAAAACTCCTTGAATGAGTTAGCAAGTTTGATTGTTGCCTCATAGTAAGGTACAAGATGTTCATGTTTGACCTCGTATTCTCCTCTTACTTGATTTACTATGAGATTGGAGTCGCTATAGGCCTCTAACTGTCGGGCAATTTATAGTCCCGTTAACAATGCATTGTACTCAGACATATTGTTAGAACATGGCTGAGTGAGTATCCTTAAAAAATTATATGATTTTGTGGGGATATTAAAACAACCTCACTCTGGCAGAGTTTCTTCGAGCTGCTCCATCAAAGAATAGCAACCAAACTGGTTCTTTGAAAATCATATTGACTTCCACCATTTCATCTGGAATATCCTCAAAAAGTTTAGAGGATTTCGAGATAGGATGTTCTACTAAGAAATTGGCAATTGCTTGTCCCTTGATCGCCTTTTGCGGTATGAATCGCATATCATACTGCGATAACAAGATCGACCAATTGGCTAACCTGCAATTGAGTGACCCAGGCTTGGTCATGAGCACTCTCAGAGAATTTACCCTAAAAATCACATAAATTGTTTGGTCTACAAGTATTGTCACATTTTCTGAACTACGAATACCAAGGCCAAACACTCTTTCTCTATTGGAGTGTACCATACTCGACACCTACCATAGTTCTACTAAGGTAGTAAATGGCTTGTTCGTGGTTGGAGTCATTGGTTTGGGTCAACAGGGCACCAAGTGAAAGGTCCATCGACCAAACGTATATCAAAAATGGTTTTCCTGATACCGAGGCTACCAACACTGGAGGTTTTGTGAGGTAGTTTTTTGAGGTCTTTTGTGAGGTAGTTTTTTGAGGTCCTCAAAGGCTTGTTGACAAGCTTCATCACAAATGAATGATACCACTTTTTTTGTTTACTTGGTGGAGGGTTGACATCGTCCTGAAAGATTAGCAATAAATCTCTGAATGTATGCTAACCTCCCTTATAATCCTCGAAGTTCTTTGAGATTCCTTGGTGACTGTGTCTCTTAAATTGCTTTTACCTTTTCAGGCTCTAAATAGATACCCTTGGATGTAACAACGAAACCAAGAAATTTTTCACTAGAGACACCAAGAAAAGATTTAGTCAAATTCATTTTTAATTGGTGTTTTCTCATAATATCAAACGCCATTTTCAAATATCGGAGATGATCATTTTTATTGCGACTCTTGATGGAAAGGTCGTCCACGTAGCACTCTACCATTTTACGGAGATGCTCGTAGAAAATTGTGCTCATAAAACGTTGATATGTTGCACCTGCGTTCTTTAAACCGAATGGCATAACCGTATAACAACGCACACCTAACGGTGTTCTAAAAGCAGTATGCCTCTCATCTTCAGGGTACATTTTGATTTGATTGTATCCAGAGAATCCATCCATGAAAGACATCCTTTCGAATACATAGGTGTTGTTAATCATGACATCCATTATTGGAAGCGTTAATTCGTCTTTAGGACATGCCGCATTGAGATCTCAAAAATCAATGCAGATTCGGATTCTTCCATTCTTCTTAGAAACTGGAATGATGTTCACTACCTAATTAGGATGTTATTCTTGTTAGATGAAGCCAGATTGTATAACCTTCTTAACTTCATTCTCGATTGATTCTATTAACTCTGGACTAAATCTTCTTTGTTGTTGGTTTACTGGTTTTGTATCTGGCTTAATATTAAGCCGATGCATAGCAGCTTGAGTATCCAAGCCTGACATGTCCTCATAGTTTCAGGCAAAGATGTCTATGTATTCTCGAACGAGAGTTATAAGGTCTTCTCTTTCATCATGAGACAAACTCTCACTTATAATTATGGACTTAGGATTTGCTTCATCACCCATATTTAGTTGAATCATCCTTATCCTCGGTAGGTGCTTCGTGCTGTTCGAAGTGCATGTTCTATTGGGCATCGAGATGCTTAACTAACACTTCATCTTGGGGAAGAGTCAGTTCATCATCTTCATATGGAATTGGGCTGACAGATGTCATGTTCGCAGTTAGCTCCTTAGATAATATTCCTAGACTAATATCTGAATCCCAATCAAATTCTTCTGTATTTTGGTAGATCATCTCTTCGATATCTGAAGGATCGGGTGTTGTGACATATTCCAACCCCTATCGCTTTTGTGATAATAATCCGACTCTTTTCCTTCGGGCACGAACTTTAATTTGGGTCTATGGATGAAGTCATATCCCATTTTCTCCATCATTTGGAATGACTTTGATCTGTGATGATAGAATTGAGGGGCTTTCTGAGCTTCATCTTCACTATCATCGGATGGGGCCATATATGGTTGAATCCTTCCGAAAAGAATAGGATTTTGATATGCCCGACGGGCATGTCCTTGAGTACTGCTCAGTTTGCATTCTCAATGCTTGATTGTAGCATCATTGATGATCTAATTGGCATGTGCATAATTGCTAAAGTCTCGAATTCTGAGAGACTATCCGTATCCGTACAAGGTACAGAATTAGTAGCTGAAGGTACAGAATTAGTAGCAACACCAAACAAATAAGCAAATTCTAGATTTTTATTGATTTCCTACTCGTCTGCATCATCGGCGGTGTCATTTACTCTAGGTCTTAAAGACAGATTACAAACGGTTCATATCCTTCTTTGGCGATAAATGCCTCGGATTCAGTGTCAGCTTTATTCCCACTATCATACCCATCATGTAGTGCTGGATCGATGTCAGTACTCTTGGCATATAAAAGAGCGTCTATGAAGTAGTTTTCAACACCCTTAAATGGTTGCTTGTCAGTAATTACAGAATGCACTTCTTCATTTTTATCCATGTACTTCATGCATTGGTGTAAAGTGGATGGGACGACCATGTTGGCATGAATCCATGGTCACCCTAGAAGGAGGTTGTAAGAAGTGTCCACTTCAATCACATAGCAAGTCACTTCATTTTCGAGATCTCCAATTTGGCATTTGAGTTTGATCTTTCCCAGGGGATGACTACCATTGGCATTGAAATCAAAGATAGTAGTATTAGTTGAAGTTAATCTGTTGGAGGGATCCCTCATAAGCCTTCGCGGAATACTCAGGGCAGACCCTGGATCAATATAAATTCGACCGACTTCTGTTGAGCCAATGTACTATGTATAGTACAAAGGCGTATTGTGCTTAGTATTCTTCAACTGCATGTCCTCTGGTGTGAAAGTAATGTAAGGGGCACGCCTCGACACTGAATTGTAATACGGGCACACCTCCTTAATCTCTTCTGAGAGATAGGTTAGGAAAACTTCAGAATCAATTAAAACTTCCCTTAGAGCATCTCTTGTAGACTTGGATAAGCACAATAACTCGTATAGAGTTATTCTTGCTAGTATATTCGCCAGCTGCGCTATAACATCAAATTGGAAAGAAGAGCCTTGCTCTTCAGAAGCATCCTTCCGTACAACCCGATTATATTTGAGCTCCTTCTATTTTCCTTTGTCTGAAATTTGTTTCATGGTTCTCTCATTAGCCTCCTTTGTTGATTTAAAGGGGCCAACTTCTGTATTTGGATGGTCCTTCAGATATTGTCTTTCAGACCTGTTGCCCGAGAGGGGTGTGGGTTCATGCTCTACTACTAGAGCAGCCGTCTCTATTTTAGAATCTGTTAACAAATGCGCATCATCTGGTCCTTCTCAATTATTACTGAGATAGCATTGCACATGTGCTATCTTCTTTTTGCTTTGGCCTATTTTTTAGATTCCACTGTTGTCCATTGTTCATCTTTGAGAAGGTCTGGATGCACCCAAAGAATCTCTTGCTTTTTAGTCATAAATTAGCCGTTTCTCTTGCTGGTTATAGGGGTCTAAATTAACCACCCTGAGCTTACTTTTCGGAATAGGCGTGAGCCCAAGTGGTACTTTTTAGCCACCCATATTAAAAGTAGTCGAGTTAGCTGTAACCCATTTTTGTTTAGTTTTGAGTTGAATCGCTCCAGCATCGATCAATGGCTGAATCTTGTCTTTCAAAATGAAGCAATCTTTAGTAGGATGACCTACGATCTAGTGATATAAAGTAGTTCGGATTATTAGTCTTTCTAATTTTTTCAGGCCTTTTTCTCTTCGACAACTTGAACATGCTGCGCTTGATGAGTGATTTAAAAAAGGTAGCAGTATGTTCATTTTTAAATGAATACTGCTTATGAGGTCTAGATGGCCTCACAGCCTTACTTTTAGCTGGCACTTCTTTTGGTTTCGGAGTATTTTCCACCACCATTATATCTTTCCCTTTGGAGCGGGAGAAATGATATGGAGCTTTATTTATAGTGCCTCTTCTCACGGTTCTCCGCTCATCAAGATGTCGAAGTATGTCTTCGGCTTGCTCACCTTGCTTGAGCAAGTCCTTCCAAGACTTGGATTTAACTGAACCCATTTTGACTAGAGCATCGGTGAGTAAATTGTGCCTGCAAGTCTCCACAAGAGTTTCTTGTGCCATATGGACATTGCACGGAAAGTTCTCAGAATCGCTCAATGAAGGCTTTCATTGTTTCGTCTTCTCCTTGCTTTGCTTCTAGTAAGGATGACACAGAGACTTCAGTATCATCTTCAAAAAATCAGGCAAGGAACTCATGTTCTACATCAGCCCATGATTTAATTGTTCCTTAGGGTAATTGTATGAAGTAAGTAAATGCGGGTCCTTGTAAGGTTCTAGCAAATATCTTAGTTAATATTGGATCATTCCCCATTAGGTGTCTTATTTGCGACATGAAGTAGAAGATACATTGTTGTGGTGAGCCTTTGTCGTCGAACGACTAAAGGTTCAACGGTTTATAGTTCGCAGGATAGGGCATAGTTTCCCATTCCATGGGATAGGTACGTACTATCCCAACTTCTTGTAGTTCTTTGCGATGAAGAAGTGCTTGTAACTTGCTCTCTATCTTTTCCATCTTCTCAACATGAGGGTTGATGATAACCTTCACCTTCTCATTCTCTTCTGAGTGAGGAGGTGGTTCTTCATGCTCGTCTTCGTTCTCTTCATCTATATTGACAATTTGTTTTCCTTTCCACCGACTGGAAGAGGACGATAAGGATTGACCCTTTTTTATTTGAACCAATAACTCGGTTAGAAGTTGTCTCATTTCTTTCATAGTCTCATCTTACTGTTTGAGACGTTGTTTCTCTCTCAAGCCTCTTGGAGACTTCTTCTGGAAGGTTAGTCATGTTCACTGTAGCCGCAAACTCTTTGTTTGAATATGAAGAAGTTGAAGATACAATGATAGAATGTCTGTCTTCTTCCTCATCAGATTCTCCAGCCAACCATTTACAGTCTAACGGTATTGCGACTCCTCTTCTGGTCTAAGTGTGTTGATACATACCCTTTGGCTCAATAAACACTCCTTTTAATTTTGAAGTGAATTCTTTATCTGAAGAGTCGCTCTCTGCAACTTGTTTGCCCTTGCTAACCATATGGGATGAGGCAGCAGGCAAATTAGTTTCAGAGTTCATCCTTTTACTGTCCGTCTTCTTTTCGGTTTAGTAATTCGATAAAAAATGGATGGCTTTGATTTGCAATTACAATTTGATAAAACGGCTGAAATCAACCGTTCATATTAACATTGAGGAGTGGGTTAGAGCGCGCTCCTCTTCTGAGTAAGATATTCTCTTAAATCTTGAGACTTGTCTTCATTCATATTTACAATGTGACATCTTTTGCGTGACAATTTTTGTTCATGATGCTGATTAGTCTGCAAAATCTCAGAGCTAGGCAAATTTTCAGCATTAGAACAATTCCCAACTCTTTTGTGGAGTCTTTTGGAGTGCATCCTGGCCTGTGCATTTGTGCGGGCCCCACGTGCCTCGAAGTTACGCTTCAGAAGATACTGATGAGTTTTATTCTGGGTATATTCATTATCTGAAGAAAGTTTTAAAGATGTGCGTTCAGAGTGGGTGCTGTTAGGAGAGCGCATAAGCACATCTTTATACGTATCTGTAGATGAACAAGAAGGAACGCCTGATAGCGTGACAAAAAAATAGGCGCACGGGGAAGCGTAGGCAGGTGCTGTACTAAGGAATTTGGTGCGCGCAAGGGGAGGTGCATGTCTATAGGTGCACAATGTCCACATGCACCTGCGGGGTACCACCCGTGGGATTGCACCCACGGGTGCAACCCGCAGGTTGAACCCGTGGGGTGTCACCCGCGGGGTGCTTCCCGGGGTTGCACCCGCGGGATGAAACCCGCGGGGTGCCACCTTTGGGTGACACCTGTGAGATGCCACCCGTGGGGTTGTATCTGTGGAGTGCACCCGCGGGGTGCACCTGTGGGGTTACACCGCCGCTCGCTTGCGGGTTGTTCTCCGTATCGCCGCCATGCATATTATTTGTGCAGGTTTTCTCCAACTGTGATTTTTTAAACGCCTCTTTTATAATGTTGAGTCGTGCCTGTTGGGCCTTGCGTCTTCTCTGACGGTCTTGATTTCTCTTTTGCGACCGTGTTAATGTCAAATTTGACTTTGGAATAGGCGATGACGCTGTATCTCCTTTAGAGGCGAATATGCCTTATTCTTATTGATAGACGATGATGTCTTGTTAGTTTTCATAGGCGATGACGCCTCATAAGTTATGACAAGCGATGGCGCCTTGTCAGTTTTTATGAGCGATGACACCTCACTTGTTTTGACAGGTGATGACGCCTTGTCAGTTTTTATGGGAAATGATGCCTCACGTATTTTGATAGGCGATGACGCCTTACCTTTTTTATCGTTGTCCGACGATGGCGCCTAGGCTCCGAATTAGAGGAGTTTGAAGAGAGAAATTTTTTATATCTTTATTGGTCGAGTTCGATGACCAACGTTTCAACTACTAATCCGATGGATCTCCAGTCGAATTGCTCCACCAAGTTTTCTGTTGTGAATAGAGAAACTCTCACTGTGATCGCCAATTCTTGGACATCTGAAAAATTAAATTTTCCTTCCATTGCTAATTTTATTTTGAATTACAACAACAAAAGAAAAATTACAATAGAAAATCTCGAGATTACAAGAATAGGGAAGATTGATTTTGATTCTCTTTTAATTTCTGTTGGATATGGTACCGGTGGAGCCTCGTTGATGCACTCTGTTGACGTTCTGGCCGGGAAGAAGACAATAGTCTTTCTTTTCTCTGCTCTGGAAACTCTGCAAGAAGACGCTTTGAGATTTTCCCTTTCTCTAGACTCCGCTCTCCGGAAAAATCCCCCTTTCTTTTCCACTCGCTCTTCCTTTTATAGATTGAGGGGTAACTATTTGGATAATATTATCGAGGACCAAATCCATGTAACAGAAACACCGAGATCGAGGGTAACCGTTACGATAAGGGTAACCATTTCGTATCTAAATATGTTTATATATATATATATATATATATATATATATATATATATATATATATATATATATATATGAAGTAAGAATCTCCATTTAGTTATTCTCTTCTTTTTTTAGCTTTGATGAACCATTGTGTAAGTGGAACTGGTGCATATTCATTTCGTATCTAAATATTTGGGAGTGCTGCATTTTCAGATCTTAATTTTCAATGCAAGGTAAAAGGAAAAGTTATCAAATCCCTTTCTCTTAAATATCAAATCAAAATTCTTCATTTACTTGTTATGAGGTTAATTTTTCATGGAATTTTGCAAATTTTTCAATATACATAATTGTGTACTATACATATGTACAAAACAATGTAATAAAATAGAGGAAATGAATTAAAAAGATACCCAAGTCCCCACCCCCCACTCATCTAGTGTAGCATCCGCAATGCAAGATAATAAGCAATATAGCACAATAATACATGGAAATAAATTAAAAATGTAGAGGTGGAAGTGACTACACTTGATTTGACCTTCAATGCTCCTGTCACTCTCTTCCCTTACCTCCGCATCTGGGTCGAAAAGTTATCTCCATCTTATTCTTCACTTTTCTCTTCGGAGACCACAACTTTGTCTCCTTCCTGGGCCTTCTAGATATGCACCATGTATTGTATATAGCTCTTGGTGCTTCTCAAACCTACCGTGTGTGCTCAAGCAAGTCAAGTTTGCACTTCTTGTAGTTAATTGTACACGCTAATTTACCTCCGCATCTGGGTTGTAAGGTTGATCTCCATCTTATTCTTTTCTTTTCTCTTCTCTTCGGAGACCACAATTTTGTCTCCTTCCTGGGCCTTCTAGATATGCTCTTGGTGCTTCTCAAAACTATCGTGTGTGCTCAAGCAAGTCAAGTTCGCACTTCTTGTAGTTAGTTGTACACGCTATCCAGCATGACCTCGCCCCAGGGTAGCTGTAGAGGAATATACTTCAGCCTGGCTGTGATGCATAGAGTCCTATTTGTGATGTTACAACAACAACAACTAAGATTTTTATCTCAAGTTATTGGAGTAGGCTACAAGAACCAAAGAGAATCACGCCGGGATCGGTCACATTAACAATTCTTCTCCATTCACTCCTATTAAATAATATCTCTTCATTTAAATTTCTAAAATCCATATATTTTCGTATCAGCTCCATCTCTCAAGTACTTGTAATGTTGCTGCTGCAAATTGTGCCGGTATGTTGGAAAGCAGCACTGGCTATTGCCATGCATTCAAGCTCTTATTAATGGTCTTATCCATTATCGTCACTTTAGGTAGAGCGATTGTATCTGAGGAAGCTATTTGGACGCTGCTGCTGACACATCTTCATGATCAGCGATAGCAATATCAGCATTGGCTGAGGCAGTCGTTCGCCTATTGCAAGCATTGGATCACTAATGAGTACATGATCTCCACCACATTCAAATGGTCTTTTCCTCAAAATTCAGTGGAGTATTGTATCCTTTTCGTAGACTTCTGTGGTTGTGGATATAGGGGAGATGTTGCACTTATAGAAGAGTAGCATAAAAATTTAACTCCTTATTTGGAGCCCGGATTTCTGAAAGTCTTGTGTTTCAACTATTTCTAATAAGAAAAAGTTTGTTTCCAAAAACATAAGTCAAGCTAATAAAGTATTAATTAAATGTCATAAAAAAAAACCCAAATGCTAACTTGAGTTCAGTGTAATGGATATTCTAGTTATGGTCATTATAATCATGAGTGTACCAATCAAAAAAAGAAGGGCATGTTTTCGGTGGAATTTGCTTCGGTTTTCATTGCCATGGAAAATTAAAATTACAATTCTTTTCCAAAAATTACAATGACAGATTTAAAGAGAACAAATGAGAGAACTTATATCACGTCTTACAAAGTTTGTGGATATCGATGCAGTGGTGGAGTCAAGTTCGTAGATTCCATTGATGATTTGATGCGAAGAATATTGTTGAGGAAGAACGAAGACGGCTGTCGACCTCTCTCTCTGCTGGTCGGATTGCCCTGATGCTCTTGTTCATAATTTGATCTGCTAAAGATCCCTCAAAAGTTTCCTCTCGAAGCCTTTTTATGGAAATGAATTAGTTATGAGGGTTTCCTTAGAGATGGAGATGGAAAATATTTGTATTCATCAATGATTCTATGATTCTAATCAAATATTTAATTATGATATGGATTTCTAGGCTTTGTATCCCGATGTGATTTGTTTTGGATATAAGATTATTCCAAATCCCATTTAAAACAAATTAAGATTCTGAGAATCTGCTTCTAAATAGTCAACACGAGGTTAACATTTAGCTTACGTTTTACTCCAAACGCGAGGCTGGCGCTTAGCCTTGTGTTTTACTCCGAGTGCGAGGCTGGCGCTTAGCCTCATGTTTTACTCCGAACGCAAGGCTGGTGCTTAGCCACATGTGGCGGTTCTTTTCTATCCTTTTTTCCCCTCAACATTTTTTCTTCTTCTTCTTTGTATATTTTTTTTTGACATTCAACATAACCCCCGCCGAAATTTTCAGATTTGTCATGATCTTGAAAGCAAATTTAGAAATATTTTGGGTTTTAAAACTTCACTTGAAGACCCATGGTCTTTTGCTGCTTGCTTCATGAGGACACCTTTTGAAATACTTTGAAATTGGTCTCTTTTGTATATGCGAAGCTAATCTCCAGTTTTGCATTTCATATCCTTGCATAATACGCAAAGCTATTTAGCTTCGCATTTCGCCGTCTTCTCAGAGCTTGTTAGCTTCACATTACCTTGTTAATGCTCGAAATCTGTGCCGAATTCGAAGATGCGGTTTTATCCTTTTAAAAGAAGAGCTTCTTCTTCTCCCTCTTCAAGTTCCCAAAATTTTTTTGAACTCAAGAAACCCAAAATCTCCTCCAAGAATTCCTGCATAATATTTCTCGAATTCTTTGAGCTAATGGCGCCCAAGAGGACCCCCTTCGACTGAAGTCAACCCTCGTCCGCGACTGGATCATCCACTAGCGGTGCAAGTGGCGCCAGTACGGTGGCGCGGGGGGCTTGTGTATGCCCCACCAATCAAAGGTAAATCCTTTACTTTTGTGTATTTTTTCCATGAACGCAACCTACCTTAGGTCTGCATTGATTTTTCAATGGCAAGACGACTGCCATTTTCCAATTACTTCGGCGCCCTAAGGGAATGACCATTGGTCTGCCGATTACGTGAAGTTAAGGTAACATCGCATTTGGATAGCCGATGCGAGGTTATAATAGCTTCGCCTTTTGCAATCTACATGAGGCTGCCTCTAGTCTCGCATTCTCTATTAACTCGCAAGGCTAGCTATTAGCCGCACGTTTTGATCTTTGCGTGAGGCTAACTCCTAGACTCGTATTTAGCACCAATTGTCCATAACTTTGCGTTTTTTAATGTAACGCAAGGTTATATCTTAACCTCACATTTTAACAATTAGTTCCTTTTAAGTGTTTTCTCCCAAACTTTGCCTCTTCTCAAGTTATTTACTTCAACTTTTTCTCTTGCAATGAGTTATTCTGTGGACCCTTTGACGAAGAAGCACCACTTTGGATTTGTTGGGGGACTAGATGGGGCAACTCAATTTCGTTATGATGCCGCAATTCCTGTATACCAACTGGGTACTAGAGAATGCAGGGAAAGACTAATGAGATATAGCCCAACAACTTCTCGTGAGATCATTACTGATACCCTTTCGAGGCCGTGAATCGTGAAGTTTTAGAGAAGCCAGCCTTTCTTTATGGAGATAGGGTATTGTTCTCAAATGAGGTCCTTTTCGAGGGAGAGAGTTGGTGGCTCCACTGAATTGGTGATCTACACAAGTTCTTGCCGAACATGGAAAGGGTTTGTCAAAGGGAAGTTTGGCTCTCATGGATCTTATCAAGTTGGTCCAGGAAGATTCATCATCGGACTCCTTTGAGAAAGAGTGAATACGGAATACCCGATGGGAAAGACTGCAGCCCATGCCAAGACCTTCCTCAGTGAGTTCATTCTTAAGGGTGACCAATATCCTTCCAACAACTTCAGAACTCCGGGTTGGATTCGCTCTACGGGCAAAATGTGGTGGGCTAAGCTAGTGGGATCCATGCTCAAGTCTCATGAATAGGTCCTTAAGGAGATAGGCTTGTATCGGGTTATAAGAAATATTCAGTATAGATTCCGTTAGAGCCCATATCATTTGTTCAGTCTATTGGAGATGTTCAATTCCAAAATTGGCACGGTCTTCACTCCAGTTGGCGAGTTAGGACTTGCCCTCCACGAGAAGTTTGAGGTGTCGACACTGTCGATGGGAGAAGTTCCTTATGAGGAGTATATCCTAACAAATGAGGAGTTGAGCATGTTAAGAGCAAAGGATGAATGCATATACGAAATTTATTGGGAGATAATGTATCACTTTCGTATCTGTGCTAATATTTCAGGCACTAGGGTTAGGGAGTTGGCCATAAAGAGACGACTTCTTATTTGTTTAGGAACTTGAACAAGAGCCTCAGAAGCATTGTTAGTCACAAGGCCGCCAGCCAAGATGAGATCGAAAAACATATTACGGAGACGAGAGATGTATTTTATACAGCCGAGTCTAATGAGAGCGGATTTAAGGCTGATACAACATTCATAAGCTTCCATTATCAAGCCAAATTTCCTATGTCTAATTAGAGCCTGATTGTTGATTTTCTTATGTTGTGGTTGAAATGATGCGTCATCCCATCACTTTCTTATGAGACCACTTGGGCTTCTTCCGGCTATGGTCTGTAATCTTCAAAGCGGATTATAGGCACTATCCGGTGACTTTCTAAAGATAAAATTAGCGAAAGGGAAGCGCAAATTGAAGACACCAAATCTACGTGTTGAGATGTCATACTCTTATTTAATGGCGTGGCTGGTGATGCATTGCCAATTTTTGATGTAAGCTTCTAATTATTTTGGGTTGGAGAAGCCTTTCTTTGTGGAGAAGTATGAGCGATCAATATGAGGGATCATTACGTGTCGGTTATCCGCAGGGTTCTACAACAACATTAGAACTACGAGATCAACCAAAACTTCTCTGACTTCCCTGTCGGTGGTTATGGGGCAAGATTTAAGGATACCCTAGAACCATATAATTTCTCGACTCTATCTTCACAGGTTTTCTGGTGACTGATTAATATACGCTCGAGTCATTTGTTATATCAGCAGGATAATATGTGCCACATAGAACCATATCTTCCTAGTTGTTTTGCCCATCAGAGTTGGCGAAGGAATTGCGAGAGACGCCTGACACACCTAGTGGTGGGAATGAGGGTATCCAGAGTCCTCCACCTAATCGTCGAATAAGTTAAGGTTGGCCCTCCCATGAGAGAAAGAAGACGGTCCGGCGTATTCTCAGACTACAACAACCCCTGAAGGAGAAGCGGTACAACTCGTGACTGATCTCTTAACTACAATGCTCCAACCGATGATAATCCAGGAAGGTATGATAATCCAGGAAGGTAGTTCCATAAATCCTCCAGCCGTCACAAGTGTTACAAATAACCCCACCGTTGATCCTCTAGTTCATGTTGACAAGTTGCCCTCTACTAGTGGAACTGATGCTTTGATAGACACTCAAATTGTTCCTTCTTCTAGTCCAACCAATGGGCTAGTTTCAGTTGGTAAGATTTAGCCTATTTTCTTCTTTCTTGGTTATACACGAGAGATTTAATACCCTTTCTTTTCTTTTGGCGTTAGGTGAATGACCTCAATCATCAATGCATTTTTTGACAAGAGTAGAGTCAGAAAAGCAAATTGACTATTTCGGGACCAATATGTCTGTCGGCAGCTTGGGAAGTTTTGTAGATGAGTACAATACCGATTATTTCACTCTCCAACCTGACTCAAATAAATTCTCTCATCTTAGGCTGGACGAACCAAGGAGTGATGGTGATGGAACCCTACCCCTGCAACCTCTATACTGGAAGCTACAACTCCTTTAGAGCCAGTTGTTTCTCTGCCATCCCCTACTCCGTCCGTATCTGGTTCCGATAACAGTTTTCTTATCGTTGTTATAGCACCTTCAACTTCTCAGTCTACTACAGTGACTCTATCAGTGGTAGCAACTGAGAATCTTGCTGCTACCCTTCCGTTGACACCGACATCTTTACCAATTGGAGCAGAGGATTCTTTGAGGTTTTCTTTTGAGATAGCATCAGGTGTTCGAGGAGATTCAGGTGATGGCCCATCTTCAAGCTCTGCCCCTGTCAGTCCTGCCCCCAAGGTGGCTAATGAAAGTCCTACTTCTACTCGGATTCCTAGTTCGGCCAATTCCTTGCTGTAACTATTGGCTCTGCACATCATGACCATGGTACAAGGACGGACTCATATCGCATCTATTCTGGTAGAAGCTGCGACTTCACTTGTAGTCCCATCGTTAGCATTGCATGCCTTCAACCTTGCCACTGAAGATCCACTTGAAGAATTTTTCAACTTCAGTGTTAGCGATTTTCTACAACTGCTGAGGAGGTGCATCAATATGACCTTAAGCCGACGTGACTTAGTTGAACTTGGATGTACAATGTTGACTAGCTACCTAGACAACATTGAGAGGATTGGAGGTCCTAAGCGAGCAGCACCTTATCGGGCTTGTCTAGAAACTCTGAAAGAACAAGTTTAGGTCCTGAACATGCTTTGCCAGATAGACGTAGCGACAATAATTGAAATTGAAGTGGCAAGATTGCGAGTCAATTTGATGGCTCAGCAAGAGGAGCTGAGGCATCAAGAAGAAACTTGGTCTCATGAGTTAGCCAATCTCGGAGCTAATCAAGAAATAATTCTTGTAGACTTAGAAAAGACTGACTTCCAGATAGAGGCTAGCCAGGTGTCGATTTCTCGAGTCCACGAGACCATAGCTAAAGCTCAAGCCATCGTGGAGGCGAGCCAAACCAAAAACGAGGAGTCCTCAAAAAGGAAGGAGGCATTGATTCTTCAACAGTGGCAACTCCAGTAAGAGACGACCATGAGTACTTGGGCTATTGAAGAAACTAGAGCCCGAGTCTCTCAATAGCTATCTATTAGTGAGGAAGATTTGTGTTGTTACGCTTTACACTCTGTTGAAGAAACTTGATGTCAAGTCCTTGAGCAAACAGAGGGTAGGCTAAGATTTCTAGGAGAATTTTGATTCCTTTGTATCTTCTTCTTTATTTTTTTTGTAATAAATGATGAAGTTCAACTTTTTTGTTCGTCATTTTCATTCCTACAAACATGAAGAAAGAAACTTTTTAGTTTTAACTTATTTATTTTATAATATTTCTATGATGTATGATAATGGCAATGGAATAGGTGTGTCAATAATGACTTGATGGTTTTGAAAATGATGCAACAGTGTGAGTGAATTGATCAATTATGAGTAAGTGGTGATTTTCCCGGGCAACTTGGGCATGTCTGCATAGCTCTGACTTGAATCAGTGATCATGTTAAGATCAAGGGTGTTCAAATAGGCAGCTCGTGCATGTCCATGTAGTTCGGACTTGAACCAATGATTGTGTCAGAATCAAGGGGTGATTCGCTTAGGCAGTTTGGGCATGTCCATGCAGTTCGAACTTGAATCAGTGATCGTCTTAGCATCAAGGGGTGGTTCACCCAGACAGCTCGGGCTACTCCGTACAGCTCAGACTTGAACTAGTGATCGTGTCAGGATCAAGAGATGATTCACCCGAGCAGTTCAGGCACGTCCGTGCAGCTCAAATTTGAATCAGTGATCGTGTTAGGATCACGGGGTGGTTCACCTGGGCAGTTCGGGCGCATCCGTGCAGCTCGGACTTGAACCAGTGAACATGTTAGGATCACGGGGTGATTCGCTCGGGCAGCTCAGGCATGCCCGCGTAGCTCAGATTTGAATCAATGATCGTGTTAGGATCACAAAATTGATTATTTATTGTAATGTGTGAGATGTTCCAAATCCCGCTATCAGAGGTAAGATCTTAGCATGACAAGTTCGTGGTGAGTGACCACAGGGAGTGATATTAGTGAAATAATCCAAATCTTACTGCAGAGATAAGAGCTTAACATGACAGGTTTATGATGAGTGGACATAGGGAGTGATATGAGTGAGATGATCTAAATCTCGTTGTAAGAGATAAGAGCTTAACATGACAGGTTCACAGGATTTTTAGAAAATCTCCAGCTGTCAATGGATTTAGCGTGCCTTTACCAAGCGTCGTATGTGTTGGGATAGCCATACTATTCTCCTCAACAGATGAGTTGTCGATAATTTTGCTTGGGCTTAAATGCCATATTTTTTCTCTTCCCTTCGCCTTTGGGGCTTCAGACAGTTGATTTCTTAATTTTACTTCCAGTATGGTAGGATTGACAATGATTTTGATCTCCCATTTCCGTTGCTTTAGCAGCAAGGGGTAATTCATGCTTTTACCTCGGCATAATGAGTTGGTGAGAAATTTGTTCTCTTCCCATTGCTTTGGCAGTATTGGGCGTTCATGCTTTATCCCTTAGCATGATAGGTTGGTGAGAAACTTATTCTCTTCTCATTACCTTGGCGGCGTTAGGCGATTCATGTTTTATCCCCTAACATGATAGGTTGTTGAGAATTCGATTTCCTCTCCCCTTGCCATTATGACTATGCATTGTGATGTATCCTTATAATTGGGTAAGGATATTATTGCGACAGATTTGTCATGCGATTTTTAGCAAATCCCCAACTATCAACGGATTTGGCATGTCTTTACCAATCGCCATTTGAGTTGGGCTAGCCATGCAATTTTTCTCAGTATGGTGAGTTATCGAGGATCTTGTTCGGTTTAAGAAGCCAAATGCCTCTTCTTCTGAATGCCTTTAGGGCATTGGGATTGATGAGTTTTTTTACATGGATTTAAACTCCTCGCCCTTTTGGTTGTCCTAGCCTAGGGTGGTTGTACCACTATACGTAGTACTTCTTCAGGAACTTGCCATTAATGGGCATCATCATCCTATTGTCGTCTTAGTTGATTAAATGGTAAGCTCCACTTGAGTATTATCGCTTCTACTACGAATGACCCTTCCCATTTGGGTTCAAATTTGCCTTTAGTTTTATGGGTCATGATCACTGGTCTTTTTACGACTAGAACCAAATCTCCCTTTTTTAATTCTATGATTGACTTTATTGTTGAACGCCTGTGAGATGCGTGCTTGATAAAGTTTGATTTGCTATTGTTCCTGGAGGTGGTTCTCATTTAGTGCCTCTAATTCTTGGAGTCATCACCAATGTTTTTCTTCCATTGTCATTGTCGTGGCTAGTGCCACTTTTAAAGAGGGGATTTGGATTTCAAGTAGCAAAACGGCTTCACTGTCGTATACCAAAGAGAATGGTGTGGCTTTAGTGGAAGTGCAGACTGTGGTTAAGTAAGCCCACAGGCACTCTCCTAGTTTCTTTTTCCAATACCGTCGGTTTGAGGAGACAAACTTTCAAAGGAGTTTGATAATAGTTTTATTAAAAGCTTTCGCCAGACCATTGGCTGCTAGATTGTACAGTGTTGAGTCGATGTCTTGAATCCTGAATTTGTTACAAAATTGTACAAATCCCTAGCTGGCAAACTGGGGCCCATTATCATGTATAATACGGTGGGGGACACCAAAGTAGTAAATCACATGGTGTTTAATAAACTTGACTACATCCATCGTCTTGAATTCTCTCAAGGGCACTGTTTCGGCCCATTTGGAGAAGTAATCGGTTATTGTAAGTATAAACTGATGTCCTCTAGATGATGGCAGGTGATCGGTCTAACAATGTTCATTCCCCAAGCTTCGAAAGGCCAGCTGGCTATAGTTCTGTGTAGGTATTCTGGCAGTTGGTGTATGAAATTGGCGATTACTTGGCAAGTATGGCAACGCCTTATGTATGCCACAACATCCATGACCATTTTTGGCCAGAAGTGCCCAAACCTCCTTATGCGATCCCAGAGTTTTGGCGCTGGCTGGTAGGCCCCACAAGTCCCATTGTGTGTTTCCTTGAGTAATTTATCGGCTTCTCTTTTTGTGATGCAATGGAGTAGCAGATCGTCTCGTGATTTCTGGTATAGTGTTTGGAGCACCACATAATAGTAAAACCTTTCAACTTTCTTTGTAATTGCGGCGGCCTCTTTGGGATCTTCCAGAAGGATTTCGAATAGAGCATAGTCTATGAATAGAAATCGCCAATCTTGGGGCTCTAGAACTACTCCAGTTTGCTGTACTTCATCTACTTGTAATATTGAAATGGGATAGAAAAGATCTCTACTTGCAATAGTAAAGCTTCTGGCAGTCCCCGCAGGCAGTGCTAATGTCGCGGCTAGAGAGGCGAGGGCATCAGCATAAATATTTTCATATCGAGATATGTAGTCGATGTAGAATTGCTCGAAATCATTTGCCAGCTCAATTGGTACTTGATAGTAAGGTACAATTAGGGCTTCATGTTTAACCTTATGCACACCTGTTATTTAGTTGACGATGAGTTTTGAATCACCATATGCCTCTAAGTTTCTTATCCCCAACTGTAGTGCCATTCTGAGGTCAATGATGAGTGCATTATATTCTGCTATATTATTTATACATGGCTCAGTGAGTGAATACCCTTTGGGGACCACATGTTTGTGTGGTGATATGAGTACTACCCCTACCCCTGTTACAGATCTCCTTGCTGCACCATCAAAGAATAATTGCCATGGTTGTTTCCTGAAGACGGTATTAACCTCAGCGGCTTCATCTAGGATGTCTTCGTGTAGCTTGGAATTCTCAGAAATCGAGTGTTCTGCAAGGAAGTCCGCTATTGCTTATCCTTTCATAGACTTTTGGAGTACGAAATGAATATCGTATGGTGAGAGCAGTAACACGCATTTTGCCAATCTACCATTTAGTGATCCTGGCTCTGTAATAAGTATTCTTAATGGGTTGACTCAGGAGATGACATGGATCGTCTGCCCAGCAAGGTAGTGAAGCATCTTTTGAACTATGAACACCAGAGCTAGACACTCCTTCTCGATCGGGCTGTATCGATGCTCAACTCCTATCATGGTACGACTCAAATAGTATAAGCTTGTTCATGTCCTTGTTCATCGTGCTGTGCCAACAGTGCGCTAGAGCATGATCCATCACCTTTATATAGATAAGGAATGGTCTTCCTGATACAGAAGCCATAAGGACGAGTAGTTTCATATGGTATTCTTTGAAGTCATTAAATGCTTGCTGACATGCTTCATTCCAAATAAAGGAAATTCCTTTTCCCATGAATTTTGAAGACGGTTGACATCGTCTTGATAAGTTAGAGATGAACCGTCGGATGTAGGCCAATCTTCCTATAGCCCTCTTAGCTCTTTTAAATTTCGAGATGGCTATATTTTCCATATTGATTTAACTTTATCGGGATCCAGATAAATTCCCTTCAAGGTTACTATAAATCCCAAGAATTTACTACTGGATACCCCAGGAAAGATTTGGTATGATTTATTTTCAGCTGATGCTTTCTCATTTGGTTAAACACCATCCTTAAGTCCTGAAGATGATCCTCCTTACTCTTACTTTTGATAGTAAGATCATCTACATAATATTCTACAATTTTATGTAGGTGTTCTTTGAATATGATGCTCATGGTGCATTAATAAGTGGCGTCTGGCGTTCTTAAGTCTGAAGGGCATTACTGTATAATAGTATACCCCTAATGGCATCCTGAAGGCCGTATATATTTCATTATCTGGATGTATCTTGATTTGATTGTATCCCAAATAGCCGTCCAGACAGGATATCCTCTTGTACCCACATGTATTATTGATCATGACGTTGGTGATTGGTAGGAGAAATTCATCTTTAGGACATGCGGCATTTAGGTCTCGGAGATCTATGCATATTCGAATCTTGTTGTTTTTCTTGAGTATAGAGACGATGTTTGCCACCTAGTCAAGATGTTGTTCTTATCGAATAAAGCTCGAGTCTATAAGCTTTTTCACTTCAGCTTCTAGAGCCTCCATTAACTCCGGCTGGAAGTGCTTCTATTGTTGTTTCATAGGCTTTGCATCCTTTTTGATATTTAAGCGATGCAAGGTGACCTGCAGGTCCAATCTCGGCATATCTTCTAACTCCAAGAAAATACGTTAATATATTCTCTGATGAGGGTTACGAGATTTTCTTTTTCAGTGGGTGTCAAGGCTTCACTTATGAAGGTTGGTTTTGGACTCTCTTCGATCCCTATATCAATATGGGTTACTTTGTCCTCTATAAGTGGGTATCGTTGCTTAAACTGGACATCCTAGAGAGTATCCAAGTGTTTAGCCTAGGATTCATCTTGAAGGGTGATTGGCTCTTTACTATCATCATGTTCAACTGAAATCATGTTTGCACTTGGAATACTGCACCGGTACTTCCATCAAAATTCCAGTTTGGCATGTCACTATCACCCCCACTTTGTGCTATTTCTTTGGATTCGAATTTCGATATAGAGGGAGTCGATATATCCTAACCCTCTTCGAGTTTTGTGATAATAATCACGGCCTTTTTCTTTCGGTACAAAAGAGCACAGGATATTTTATTATAACCCATCTTTTTCATTATTTGTTGTGACTTTCATTGATAATGGTAGAATTGAGGCGATGTTTGATCATCACTTTCACCATCTTGGTCTCGGTCAGACTTTGCCAATACTTTTCCAAACAATATTAGCTTTTGATCTTATTTTCCATGAAAATCGCACTTCCTTTCATTGCCTTGGATTTAAGGATTATAAAGATTCTCCAAAATACAATGTAAAGAAAATAGAAAGCAAATGAGAGGACTTATAATGCGTCTCTCTCTCTGTTACAAAAGGTGTGGGTTCTTGATGTGGCTATAGAGTTTCGACCTCGTACTCCGTTGACGATCTGATACTTGGATTGGTCTTGAACGTGAAGAGATGATGATGAAAACTTCTGGTCGGCATCTTCCTATTGCTGGTCGGTGTGCTTTTATGTTGAAAATCAACTTAAAGGTCTCCAAAGATCTCTAAAAGATCCTCAAAATTTCCTTCTTGGCCTCTATTTATAATTTTAGAGGTTTCCTTAGAAGATAGGGATGAAATTCCATTTTAATTCAATTTCTTAACTGTACTTGGATTTGAAATCTTTAATTCAAAGTAATTGGATATGATTGGATTTGGAATTCTAGTAAAAATCCAAAAGAAAATCCTGTTTGGAAACTCGAATCAGCCCCGCTTGCGAGGTTGTTATCCCTGCGCGAGCTACTAGCCTCATGTGTGAGAGGCTGTTTGCCACGTGTGGCCTTATTTTTCTTGATTTAAATTTTTTCCTCCTACAAGATCTACTCTAAAGTTTTCAAAATCTTGTTTACTAATTCTAACAAGTTTTGAAATACTTTAGACTTCAGCCTTTTTAGTTTCCATCACACAAACTTCTTTTGTACACAGGGCTATTGCCAAGGCTCAAGTCATGCTGGAGGCCACCCAAGCAAAGGGAGATGAGGTGCTGAGAAGGCAAGACAAACTTGTTCTGCATTATGGACAACTTCAACACGAGGTTAACATGAGTAACAAGGTGATCGAGGAGGCCAGGGCTCAAGCCACCCTGTAACTGGCCATTAATGAAGATGAGTAACACCGTCAAGTGTTGTTATTAGTCGAGGAAACTCGACGAGCGACTTTCGAAGAAGCAGAGTCAAGTTTAAGGGTTTTGGGCAACCTTTAAATCTTTCTTCATTTTTTCTCCTCTCTCTCTCTCTCTTTTGAAGAATAAGTCTATTTGTGTTGTTTTCCTTCTCTCCTTCTGCTTGTCTTGTGAATGAAACAACTATTTCAATTAGCTTCAATATATTGCCTTATTCTGAAAATTCCTACGTGATGCGCTTGTAAATGTTTTGGGGGTCTGGAGTAGATTTCCTGAAAGAAGGGACCTATTTGTATATGGAGTTTGCTAAGGTTACGTTACTTCCATAGCCAATTTTTCCTTTTTTTTTTTTGAGAAATGACTTGCCTGGGGGCCATGATGAAAATCGGAATTGTAAATTTGTGGATTTTTGAAAGGTAGAGTTGCAAAAGATGGAACTTGTTATGGGTATGGTGTGACCATAACAAGTTTAGTTTTGGAGTTTGTTGTGAGAGCGACTTGCCTGGAAAGTAAACAGTGCCAGGGTGATTCGCCTGGATAACAAATATAATCGATTTGAGATTTAGAGGTGACTTGCCTGAATAATAGACATAGTCGATTTGAGATTTGGGGGTGACTCGTCTAGACAACAGACAGAGTTGATTTGAGATTTGGGGATGACTTGCCTGGACAGTAGACAGAGTCGATTTGAGATTTTAGGATGACTCGCCTGGACAACAGATATAGTCGATTTGAGATTTGGGGGTGACTTGTATGGATAGCATACATAGTCAATTTGAGATTTGGGGTGACTCGCCTAGATAACACTACAGAGTCGATGATCGGGTTAGGATCAGAAACACAATTGTTTATTGAAGTATGTATGGGATGATTTGTGCAATAGGTGAGATGATCCAAATCTCATTGTCAAAGGTAAGAGTTTAACATAACAGTTTGCGACAAGTGTCTTTATGTGATGATGTGGGTGAGATAGTTCAAATCTCGCTATCAGAGATGAGAGTTTAACATGATAGATTTGTGATAAGTGTTTTCATGTGGTGATATGGGTGAGATGGTTCAAGTCTTGCTGTAAAAAATAAGAGCTTAACATAACAGTTTTGTGATGGGTGACTATATGAAATGATATGGGTGAGATAGTTCAAATCTCACTTTCAAACCTAAGAACTTAACATGACAGGTTTACAAAATTTTTACCGAATCTCCTGTTATAAATTGATTTGGTATGTCTTTATCAATCGCCATTTGTGTTGGGCTAGTCATACTATTCTTCTCAGCATGATGAGTTGTCGAGGACTTTATTTGGGCTTAAATGCCAAACGTTTCAACATCCCATTGCTCCTTTGGGCTTTGAACAGTTGATTTCATACTTCTACCCCCAGTATGGTAGGGTTAGCAAGGATTGCTTCTCATTACTTTAATAGCATAAGATGGTTCATACTTTTTACCTTAGCAGATGGGTTGGCAAGAATTTCCTCTCTTCCCTTTACTTACAACATTGGGCAATTCATATTTTTTATCACAACATGATGAATTGTTGAGGATTTGATTTTCTCTCCCCTTCAACTTTGTGGTTATGAGTTGTTCATGCTTTATCTCCTAGTATGATAGGTTGGCGAGAAACTTGTTTTCTTCCCTTTACTTTAACAGTATTAGGCAGTTCATACTTTTTACCTCAGTATGTGAGTTGTCGAGAATTTGATTTTCTCTTTCCTTTACCTTGGTTGCTATGGATTTGTTGTGACAAATTTGTCATGGGATTTTTAGCAAATCTCCAGTTATCGACGGATTTAGTTAGTCATTACCAATCGTCATTTATGTTGGGCTAGTTATACTATTTTTCTCAGTATGATAAGTTATCGAGGGTTTTGTTTGGGCTTAGATGCCAAAAGTCCCCCCTCCCCTTAGCTTTTTGAGCTTTTGGGTCATCAGTCGTCGTACTTTCAACCCTAGTACGATAGGGTTGGCGATAAGTTTTTAATTTCTCTTCCAGTTGTTTTGGCGGCATTGGGCAGCAAAAATTCATATATATATATATATATATATATATATATATATATATATATATATATATATATATATATATTTACATATGTTTTTTTCTATTTTTTCATCATTTTTTTACTTGAAATTTTTGTTTATAGCGCTCCTTTTGCCATCAAATTTTCTGTCATCACATAAAAAATTCCAATGGCTAACAAGAGTAGCAGAAACAATAGAATGTTTATCACCATCAACATCTTCAGCAGTGCCGGCTCGATTCGGCTACTAATGAACGAGAACGACTCGGTCGCATCTATGATTTAGAGCGTACTTAGGAAGTATGCTTGCTAGTGCCGGCTACCCGTGCTTGGTAAGGACCCCGATATGTTCAATCTCTACTGCATTAGCATCGATCGAATGTTTTCATTGATTTTTCTTGAATTGCCTGAGAAACTTTATTGCTCGTCTTTCAGCAAGTCTGGGTGTACTCTTATGATTTTTCCTTTTCTGGTAAAAATAGAAGAGTGTCCTTTTTACTTTAAATTATACGGGTTGTAGTTCTTTACTACCATTATTTCTGCAAGGATCAGAGCTGCGCTGGCCAGAATTTCCAGGTATCCTATGGTAATTGTCACCGTATTTGTATACACCTTTTTCTAATCAGGTCTCAATTAGATCACCTTTGTATCAATGAGTTCCTGAATTTTATCTATTAGAACATAGCAATTCTTAATTGGGTGCCCAGTATTTTGATGATAGAGGCAATAATTGGGATCATCTATATTTTCAGCTTTCTCTGGCTTTCAATTTTTGGATAACTTGAGTATTCCCTTTTTATTTAGTAGGTAAAAGAACATGACTACTTATTCATCTTTGAAATTATATATTCGTTGCGATCTATAGGAATCCAGATTATTCTGTGACTTTTGGTTTTCAGCAGGTTTGATAGCCATTGCCTCCTTTCCCTAAGGGCGGGTGGTTGTGGCCGTTGGTGGACACTCTCCTCTGAGCACGGTGCTCATCGATACATCGGATTATGTCCTCTGCCTATTCTTCTTACTTGACCAGATCTTTCTATATTTTGGATTTTACCACTCCCATCTTAATGAGAATATTGGTTTGGAAGTTGTGCTTACAAGTTTCCACTAGCGTTTCTTGTGACATGCTATGCGGACATCGCAATGACATCTCTCGTTCTACAAAACTTATAACGGTCTCATCGTCTTTTGTTTGTTTGTAAGGAGAGTATGGACCGAGATCTCCATGTCATCTTCAAAGAAGCAACGCAAAAATTCCTTCACCATATTAGACCATGATTTAATGGTTCCCCGGGACAACTACATAAACTATGTAAATGCAAGCCCTCTCAACTTACAAAAATCTTTGTCATTATAAGATTATTTTCCATTAGATGACCTGTCTGTGACAAGAAGTAGTATAAATGCTTTTTGGAAGAACATTTTCTATCCAAAAATTCTAACTGCAGGGGGCTTGTACTTTTCGGGGAAAGGAACTGATTCCCACTCTATTGGATATGGCCTAGTAACACCAACTTCTTGTAGGTCCTTCCTATGCTTTAGGGCTTCCAATTGGTCATGTATCTTTTGCATTTTTGTCTGTATATGGGTCTATGATGAAGTCAAAATTCTCTTCTTTTTATGAATTCCCACCATCATTCTTTGGTGGTTCATCGGAGGGTTTATCCATCTTGTCTTCTACGTTTTTTTGTGTATTTTCCACCATTTTGAAAAGTAGTGTCCTAAACTCTTCAAGACTCTTTTGTTGTTCTAAAATTAGCTATTCTTGAGCTTCCAGTCTTTGATTTATTTCACTGGAGCTTCCTTTCATATGGGTTGTTGTTACTTCAAGTTTGGAAGACTCATATGATTGAGGCGTTGCAGCGGCTGAATGATCGCTATCTCCTTTACTTTCCTTCTTTGAACCCTCAGCCAACCTTTTGTAATTTCGTGGTGCTAGAATTCCTGACCTAAGCTGTGTATAATGATGGGATTCTGTATTAGAGGAGTATTTATCGCCTCGTGGTAATTTGTTCATCATATTTGAAGTTATAAATAGAGGTTCTTCATCATTGGTGATCCTTTGTCTTTGAATACGCCTTTGCTTAGGCGTATTGTTCTTTGATTTGGTTATTCAATTGAAAATCGAGGGTCTAGGTAGACCATAATGGAAATCAGTAAGTACTGCGCTATTTGCTCACATCGGCATAGTGCATGGGACTAGGCCATTCTCCTCTTGTTATTGAGGAATTAGCGCAAATCGATTTCTTGATGAGCTTCTCTTTGGTTCCAACCTCTGCAAGACTCCTTGTTGTATTTATGGAAGTCACCAGGCATAGAAGATTGGAATCTCTATCTTGATCGAGGTTCTGTTTTGATCTTTGTGGGTGCTTCACAGACTAAGGCTTAGTCTTGTGTTCTGAACTTTATACGAGGGACTAAATAGCTTTGCATTTTGCTCTTTGTGCACAGGGCTAAGTAGCCTCGCGTTGCAACCTTTGTACGCTAGGTTGGTTAGCATCGTATTTAGAAATAGCCTTGTGCAGAGTTGCGTTGGGCCGATTAGCCTCGTGCTTAGAAATAGCCTCACGCAGAGCTATGCTAGGCTAATTAGCCTGACATTTTGAAATAGCCTCGCGCAGAGCTACGTTGGGCTGATTAGCCTAGCGTTTTGAAATAGCCTCACGTAAAGGTATGCTAGGTTGATTAGCCTGGCGTTTGAGACCAGATTTGTCTTGGACTTAATTTTTGAGAATTCACCGCCATGCTCAACGGTTTCGATTCCGAATCTAAGTTCTGGTTGGGTCGGATCTTGGCTTTTCTTTAGTATCTTGCGTAGCCATAATAGGAAGAGATTTTTCCTTTTCTAAAATTTTAGAATATAAAGATTCAAAGGGCTCCTGTTCAACGGGAGTCCTTTTGTCATTCAAATTCATCATTTGGATTTCTTCCTGTTCTGAACTCGAAAATCCGAGATGTTCCTATTCAATGAGAATCATCACGTCATTCGAGTCCATCGCTTGGACTCATTCCTTTTTCGAAATCAAGATCTAAGGAGCTCATCCCCGCCTGCGAGGCTGTTATCCCAGCACGAGAGCCTCGCGTAGAGCTATTAGCCTTGTGTGGGACTGCTAGCCTCGAATACGCGAGGCTATCAGCCTCACATGTGAGGTTATTTGCCCTGTGTGACCTTATTTTTCTTGATTTGAATTTTTTTCCTCCTACAGATCTACCTTAAAAAAACATCTCGATCAATAGTTATTTTTGACTGAGAGAGGAGGAATGACCGTATCAGCAGGTGGAATGTTATTAGTATTTCATGTTCGGATTGACTATCTACCTTTGTACTAGTACATGATGGCATAGAATCAGAGATAACAATAGGCGCTTAAGCAAACTTTATATTTTTATTAATAACCCATTCACCCGCATTGTCGACAGTGTCGATTACATTGAACTTACTAAAATCTGTGGGAGGATTTATTTCATATTCGTCATCTTCCTCTTCTAAAGGTTCGGATTCATAATCTACTTCATAGCCGCTATCACCGCTTTCTTCAACTAGCTCATTGGAAGCTTCAAGGGCATATTCATATAACATAGCATCCATGAAATAATTCTCCACCCCTTTGATGTGTTGTTTGTCTATGACCAGTGTACAAACTTCTCCTTGTTCGTCGCTGTATTTCATGCACTGATAGAGAGTTGATGGTACCACCATGTTGGTGTGGATCCAGGGACATCCTAAGAGGATATTATATGACGTATCTACATCGATGATGTAATACATAACCTCTATTCTCAAGTCTCCAGTATGGCAATGGAGTCTAATCTTGCCTAGGGGATGGCTGTCATTAGTGTTGAAACTGAATATTGTAGTGTTTGTGGATGTCAACCAGTTCAACGAAATCCCAAGCAGCTACATCAATCTTCATGGAATGATGCTTAGGGTCGATCCTGGGTCAACCTGGATTTGATTTACCTGGATAGAGCTGACATATCCAGTTTAATATAACGGTTTGTTGTGCTTTATATTCTTTACCTGCAAATCTTATGGTGAGAAAGTAACACGTTGAACTTGCCTCATCAGACAATAAGGGCAAGTCTCCTCCGTATCGATGGACGGATTTGTGATTTGTGTGAAGGAGTCGAAATTGGCCAGTGCTTCCCTTAACACATCTCGAGTCGTTTTGGATAATCATAACATCTCGTAAAGTGTGACGCAAGCAGGGATGTTGGCTAATTAAGTTATTGTGTCAAATTGAAAAGGTGTGCACGTTGTCTCATCCTTCTTTGAATTATTTTGAAAATGAAGCTCCTTCTATTTTGCAAGTCCCCCAGGTACTTCTGCAGATTTGTTGGGCTCTACTTTTGTGTAATCATTGAAATAGGTTTTGCCCATTCTAGTCCCAGATGGGCCTGCCTCATCTTGATAAGTGGCCATGGTTGTCGCTTTGTTTTCCGACTCTATCAGTGTATTGACCACAGAGTGTTTTTCTTTGAGATTTGTGAAGATGGAATTACAAGTTCGTGACTTCCTCTAACAACTTGGTGAGGGCCATTGTTCATCTTTCAAAAGGTCTGGGTGAACCACATAATCTCTCCTCTTTTGGTTGTCATTGGGAAGAGCCATTTCTGTTTTAAATTATGTGGATCGTGGTTGACCAATATAAGCTTTCCTATTAGTATAGGAGTTGCTCTAGTCGGGAACTAGTTTGTGCCTACCATGAGAGTTTCGATATTCACGGAAACCTTCTTTTGTTCTTCCTTGAGCTGGAGGAATCCAGCATCTATCAAAGCATGAATCTTGTTTTTGAGGTTATAATACTCTTTAGTGGGATGTCCGAGATTCTGGTGGAACCAGTAGTAGTTAGGGTCAATATTGGTCTTTCCTGCTTCTTCTAGTTTTCGATTCTCCATGAGTTTGAGCATTCCTCACTTATTGAGGAGATGAATCAAAATATTCACATGTTCATCCTTAAAGGAGTACGCTCTCTCATACTGAGGTCTATTGATAGTTCCACCTTTTTTATTTTGAGGTCTCTGGCATGAATTTGTGTCCGCTACCATTGTAGCCTTTCCTTTAGCTTTGGAAGTAAGTAAATATGGCCTGTTGTCAACAGAACTCCTCGCAAAGTGTTGCTCCTCCAGTTGACAAATTATGTCCTCGGCTTGTTCCGTTTACTTTACCAGGTTCTTTCAGGTTTTGGACTCTACTTCTCCCATCTTTATGAGCATGTTGGTTTTGAAGTTATGTCTACAGGTTTCTACCAAAGCATCTTGGGTCATGCCATGCCGACATTATATAGATTTTTCTAGAAAATGCTCTATAAAATTCTTGACTGTTAAATCATCTCCTTATTTTGTTGCCAAGAGAGAATGAACAGATATTTTAGTATCATCCTCGAAGAAGTGCATCAAGAACTACTTTTCCACGTCAAACCAGGTTTTGATTGTCCCTGGAGGCATCTGCATGAACTATGTGAATATAGGCCCACGTAGGATAGTGACAAATACCTTAGTCATTATAGGATCGATTTCCAACAGGTGGTCAGCTTGCAACAGGAAGTAATATAGATGTTGACTTGGGAGCATTTCCCATCATATGATTCTAGCTCGAGAGGATCTTGAGATTCCTGCTTCCTTCATGTCCTTTTTATGCATTAGCACCTCTAACTGACTCTGGAGTTTCTCCATTTTCTCTGCATGGGGATAGAAAAGAACAAATTTGGAATCGTCTTCTTCAGAGTGGGCTCTTTCTTCTTCATCGTCTCTAATCTGTTTCCCTCTATCTTCTTTTGTTCTGGATTCACTTGAGGAGGAATCTCCGACCTTATCTTCTGTAGTTTTCTGAGTGTTCTCCACCACTTTCATGTGTAACATTTGAGCTCATTGATAGTCTTCTGTTGTTCTTTGATTAAGCATTCTTGTGCGTCTATTCTTTGGTCAATGTCATCTGATCTGTCAACCATGTGTGATGCTGTTATTGTTTGTTGAGAGGAGGCATATGAGCATGGCGATGCTATGGCCGAATGGTCACTATCATCATGTTCAGAACCCTCTGTTAGACTTTTGTAATTTCGAGGAGCAATGACTCCAGTTCTGAGGAGGGTATGGTGATGACGTTCTTCACTTTTTGAGCCTGACTTTTATTCCTTTTCTGAGAGTTTCTTTTCCTTATTCACCATATTTGAAGTTATAGCCAATAGCTCATCACCCATGTCGATTCTGCATCTTAGGATGCGTCTCCTTTTTGGAATGTTTTGTTTTGGTTCTGTTGGCAATAAAAATTTCTAAGTAAAATGGAGTTTTCCACAACAGAACGCGGAGCTAATAAGTTAGCTCTGTGCCTGGCTACTTTAGCCCCGCGTATGAGTAAAACGCGGAGCTAATCAATAGCTTCGCGTTCTGGTTTCCTATCTCCGCGTTAACTCCACGTGAGCTGATAAATCAGAATCATAAATTGATTGAGATTAAGATTTGGGCTCATCCAAATACTCAAATTAAGTCTAATCAGAACTCTAAATTAAGAGATTTAAATCAGAACTAAGATATTTGATTGGAATCCTTGATGAATACAAATTCTATTTAGATAGAAACTCTCATATGGACCTAAGGCTATAAATACCCTCTTGAGGAAGCCTTGGGGGATATTTTGGAAGTTTTTGTGAAGTTCGAGTTACGCGTGAAAACCTTGAACAAATCAAGACCAGAGAAGATCATCCAAAGTCGGCCGGCATCTTCTTCATCAAGAGCAAGAAGACCATCGACGTCAGATCGTCCAAAGGAACTACTAGTTAGAACCCATCGCCACATAGATCCCACGTTTCATTGTAAAGAGAGCGATGACTATAAATTCTCTTGTTTGTTCTTTTTCTTGTTCACTTTCATTGTAATTAAGTTATTTCAATGGAAGGAAAGCAAATTTCTTCTGCGAACAAACTGGCGACCACAGTGGGAGACGTCTCTTTCACCAAAGAAGAGATTGTAGCGCAATCTGACGTCGAGAGGATCTGATCCGACATAAACATGATAGTCATTGAAATCGACCGACAGAAGTACGAGGAGTATCTCTCCTCTGAGTCAGGTAACCTGACCGAAACGCGACGCTATTGTCACATGCGCTCCAATACCCGAGGATCGGGTAATCGGGAATCCACCGTTAATCGGGGACCCGTGGAGACCGCGGCTATAGAGCCGTCGTTTGGGCAGGAAACCCTAGCAGAGGATGGGCTCTTTACTGCGAAGAAAGCTCGGGAACTGGATTAACCAGAACCCAACTCCGGAACAGAAATCGGAGGGCTAGGCGAAAAGCACTTAAAGCCCGCATTAAACGCGAGGCTATTTAGGAAGCAGAACGCGAGGCTACAGCACCTCGCGAACTGGCTTGTGTTAATCGCAAGACCAGTCAGTATCGCATTAATCGCGAGGATAAAATTTTCTTAGAGCCAGCGTGTGATTCTCTAAGCGAGACTAATACTGAGCCTAGCAATAAACGCGAAGCTGCAACTTGTGTTGATCGCAAGGATAAGCTAGTGTGTGATTCTCCACGCGAGGCTAATACTGAGCTTAGCGATAAACGCGAAGCCAGTAAGACTTGCGTTAATCGCAAAATTTCTGACACTCGTGTTAATCGCGAGGGTAAAATTTTCTTAGAGCCAGTATGTGATTCTCCACGCGAGACTAATATTGAGCTTAGCGATAAACGCGAAGCCAATAAGACTTGCGTTAATCGCAAGACTCCTTACCTTCGCATAAATCGCGAAAATGATCGGCAAATTTGCGTTAATCGCAAAAATCACGCTAAATGCGAAGTTATGACTAGCGTTAATCGCAAGAATAAGCCAGCATGCAAGAATTTTCTTCCACGCGGGGCTAAGATTCCAGAAGATAGACTTCTGCAAGGACGTCAAGCTAGCGTAAAATGCGAGGCTAGCGAATTCAAATGCGAGGCTATTTCTTAGCCCCATGTATCAAAACGCGAAGCTACTGCTTAGCTCCGCATAAATCAACATGAATACAAAATCAGGGTTGATCATCGCACTGTTAGACTAGAACCTGACTCCAATGGTTCCAAGAAGTTTCAGTGGGCCCCTACACCCTCTCAATAGATGAGTGGGCCCCACAACTCCATATCTAAGACCACTGATCTTAGAGAATATCTAACCAAGAAAAGGAGTATAAATCAAGTTCAGACTGAACGTATTTGTCACTGCCAGTAGCTTATGACAGCAGTATCTGCTGTAGTGGACAGTTGTTGCTGCAGGAAGAATAGGGTATCGGTGTTCGACCGATTGACTGAGTCAGACGAAAACCCTGCCAAGAAGGCAAAGATTACTCCTCGAAGAAAAGAGTGGAGAATTGTAACTTCTAATATGGTCGGAAAGGGTAAGAAAATCATAGAAAGAAATGATGATTCATAATCAAGTGATGAAGAACCTCATTATTTTCCCCGACTTAAGTCAGGCGCTATCCCGGCCCGAAACTATAATAAACTTGTGAAAGGTTCTTATGACGATGATAGCGATAACTTGACCATAGCCTCTCCTCGTTCTTCGGCATTGTCTAAATTGCAGAAATCAGCATCATATATGATGAATGGATCTAACGATATCGACCAAAAATTTGAGGCCCAAGAACAAATGATTCGGGAGCAATAAAAGACAATTGAGGATCTTAAAATGATGCTCTCAAAAGTGGTCGAAAATACTCAAAAAATTATCGAGGATAATGCCAAAAGGGAAAAGAAACTCCGTTCAACAAAATAAACGAGGAAGATAAAGAAGAAAAAGCCCACTCGACACATGAGGATGAGAATAAATATTCTTTTCATGACCCTCATGAAGAAAAAATCGAGAAGTTACAAAACCAACTCAAAGCACTAATGCACAAGAAGGAGTTGAAAGAATCAGGAGTCTCAAGACCATACCCGCCTGAATGGGATTTGGCACCATACCCTGAGAAATACAAACCGCTCAAATTAGAGCCATATGATGAGAAAGGATCTCCCAGTCAACATATTTATTACTTTTTGTCTCAAGCAGGGCATTTAATGGGCAATGATCCAGTAATGATCAAGGTATTCATAGGTACCTTGCGAGGGCCTGCCTTCACTTGCTTTATACAGTTGCCCCTAGGTACTATTAATACCTGGTTTGATATTGAGAAGCAATTTCTCGCATGTTTTTTTGAGGATGATACCAAAATTTCGGTTCATTCCCTCCTTGCAATTAAACAAGGAGAACAAGAAACGGTCAAAGATTTTATAGAAAGGTTCCGGGAAAAATCCGTGCATTGCAAACACGGAATGGTCCAGGAAACTCTGGTGGAGACATGTCGGTATAATCTCAAGACCAACGTGCTCTTAAAAATGGGGGTCGTAGAGTCTAGGACTTGGAAGGATTTGCTCAAACAAGGAGAGCAAGCTGAAGACTTAATCCGCAAAGTTGAAGAGTCTCGTGGATCAAGAAATACTGAAAATAATATGCTGTATACCCAAAATAATAATAAGAATAAAGGGAAAGCGACAATGGCGTCAGAGACTGCTCCATAGAAGACAAATCCTCCGAGCCCAAAGCCTCAAAATCAAAAGGGCACGAGACAAATAGACCCTAGCAAGAAAGGACCTATACCTTTAAGGCAGAACAAACGCCTACACTCTTTCATCTGCTCCTTAGGAAGGGTATGCTGAAACTTTCAGAAAATAGAAAACCGGAGAACGCTGGTAAAACCAACGACCCCAACTATTGTCTCTACCACAGGAATGTCAGACACCCTACTAAGGATTGTTATCCTCTGAAGAACATGATCCAAGTATTGATAGAAGTTGGAATCTTGACACTAAAAGAGGAGCAAAAGAAGGTCACTGCCAATATGACAATCATAGTGGTCGGAACCCACGAGTTCCCCACAGGGGTGACCCCAATACCGGAGGGAAAGCTGGTTATGAAAAATCATAACCCACATAAAAAAGCCCAGAAAGAACTTGCCCCCGTAACAACTCAAAGGGGGAAAGTCATGTGGGTCCACCCTGATTTACTACAGGATGAACAATGGACTACCGCAGGGGATCAAAAGAAAATGCGGACTAGCAATACTATTTCCGTAAAAATAAAAGACGAATACATAATTGCAGGGGTATTTACAGACTCTGAAGAAGAGCCCGAAGCTATGGCCACTCATCAGGATGGGGCGGGCCCTTTCGGCACTCGATCTGATAAAACATATCTCAAGGACTACACCAGAGTGGACCCGAAGAATATATACGGGGAACTCGCGAAACCTGCAAAACAAAAGGGACTTCGTTTCCAGAAGAATCCTGTAAGAGATGAAGAATCCAAGGAGGCTGCATTTAAGTTTGATATAATAGCTTAACTAGCAAATATTCCAACTTGGGTCATGCTTTACGAGTTGTTACGATTGTCGAAATCAACTCGCGAGGCGTTAAGAGAGGCCTTGGCAGACTTTGAGTTATTCCTAGCTCAGATTGTCGAGCCAGCTGACCAAGAACAGGACTCTTGCCCCGCTGTCAGGCAAGTCCCCCAGATTGCTTTCTCTCCAGAGGATATGCAAGTAAGGAATATAAAGTATAATAGGCCCTTATATTTCACCGGATATGTCGGGTCCACAAAGGTGGACTGTATTAAAATCGATCCGGGGTCTGCTTTAAGCGTTATTTCCAAAAGACTGATGCAGCTATTGGGAATATCTCCTCATCGTTTGACGCCGACAAATACTACTATATACGGATTTAACGCTAATGACAGCTGTCCTCTTGGAAAAATCCGACTTCGGTGTCAAATTGGATATTTGAGGACAGAAGTTACATGCTATGTTATAGACGCAGATACGTCTTATAATATCTTACTGGGGTGACCATGGATACACATCTATATGATAGTCCCATTGACTCTCCACCAGTACATGAAATACTGTGATGATCAAGGAGAAGTCCGGACTTTAGTTGCAGATAGGCAGCCATTCAAAAGATTAGAGAACTACTTCACAGATGCTATGCTCTATAAGCCAACCCACGAAGTCTCCAACAATAACTGTAAAAGGCCTCAAGAACCCGAAGATAGTGGCAACGAGGCCGACACTGAGTACGAATCCCCGGAAGAGGATAACGGGGGTGATTACGAAATTAACCCTCGCATAAATCTTAAAATGAATTTTGATAATAATGTATCCAATGTAACAGAGGATGAGTGGATTATTAATGAAAATATAAAATTAGTCTACGAGCCTGCTGTAGTTACAGAGTCTGAGCCTTTTTGTACATCCACCAAGGCAGATGATCTATCCGAACTTGAAGTTTTGGCGGCATATCACTTGCCAATAAGGTCGTCTCTTATCTCTCGGTCTAAAATAACAAAAGGACGAGATCACTTCTTCGAAGTACCACCGCGACATGTATCGCATAAACCGATTGTCTTCGGCAAAGTGATCACGTCGCCTAACCAAAGGCAAAGTAGTGAAAGTGATGAACAAACATCACCTCAATTTTACTTATATGAACAGAAATCCCAATAAATGATGGAAAAGATGGGTTATAATTTTACCGAAAAACCGGAATTGGACTTTGGAAAAGGGCGACGAAATCTCATACCCTCTTTTAGACCAAGAGGGAAGAGCCTAGACTATTATTAGAAAACTAGAAGGGGGCTGGGCTATGTATCTACTCCTCCCTCATCACCGTACAAATACGAAGAGGATTCTTCGGCAGATGAAGATTTACACCCGCTCGACCATGATTCGGATCTAAGTACCGGCGCCTGATTTCAATCTCTAACAGTAAACATGATTTCAGCCGTACTGGAAAGCGACGAGGAACCAATTGATGTTCAATATGATTTCTGGCCTAAACACATGGACTCTCTTTGGGATGTCCGCTTTGAACAGCGTGACCCGCCTACAGAGGATAAACTAATACAAGTTAATTTGGGAATGGAAGAGAACCCGAAACTCACTTTTATAAGCGACACACTGACTCCCTTAGAAAAGGAGGAACTTATATCCCTCATCAAGGAATATATAGATGTGTTCGCATGGAGCTATGAAGACATGCCCGGTCTTGATCCTCAGATTGCCACACACGGGCTAAATATCAAAGAAGATGCAAAGCCAGTTAAGTAATAATAGAGGCATTTTCGGCCGGAACTGAAGGAGGCGATAGTCGCTGAAGTTAATAAGCTCATAAAATCGGGATTTATCCAAGAAGAGCAACATCCCGATTGGGTGGCTAATATAGTGTCGGTTCATAAGAAGAACAGCAAGATCTGGATATGCATCGATTTTCGGGATCTAAATGCTGCATGCCCTAAGAATGAGTTCCCACTCCCGATTACCGACGTAATGATTGATAACACCTGCGGTTATGAGAGGATGTCCTTTATGGATGGCTTCTCAGGCTATAATCAGATTAAAATGCACCCAGACGATGAAAAATACACGGCTTTCAGGACGCCGCTGGGGGTGTACTGTTATACAGTAATACCTTACGGACTAAAGAACGCTGGTGCCACCTACCAACGTGCAATGAGCAATATATTTAAAGAACATCTGTGTAAAATGGTAGAGTGTTATGCGGATGACTTAGCAGTCAAAAGCAAGAACAAAGAAGATCATCTTTATGACCTATGAACAGTCTTCGATCTTATGCGAAAACATCACTTGAAGATGAACCCTGCCAAGTCTTTCATGGGGGTGCGCAGCGAAAAATTCCATGGGTTCATAGTTACCTCAGAAGGAATTTTCCTTGATCCTGAAAAAGTAAAAGCGATCAACGAGATGCCACCTCCCCGCAATCTTAAAGAGTTAAGGGGGTTACAAGGAGAACTGGCCTATATCCGGCACTTTATCTCTAACCTATTAGGACGATGCCAGCCGTTTTCCAGACTCATGAAAAAGGGGGTTTCTTTCGTATGGGATGAGGCATGTCAATAGGCGTTTGACGATCTTAAAGAATACCTTACAAAACCTCCTGTTCTTATGGCACCGGTCCCTAGGCAACCGTTTCTCATATATGTAAGGGCCATGGATAATGCGTTGGGAGTGTTACTTGCTTAGTATAATGAGCAAAGCCATGAACATGCCCTTTATTACTTAAGCCGGACAATGATCGGGGCCGAGTATCGATATACCCCGATTTAAAAAGAATGTTTAGCCCTAGTGTTCGCTATTCAGAAAATGCGACACTATCTTTCAGGGCAAACAATACATGTCATCTCAGGGGTTAATCCCTTGAAAATCCTGATGACAAAATCGGGATCCTTAAACGACTGATTGGCGAAATGGGCATTATTGCTATTGCCATATGATATACACTTCGTTCCTCAAAAAGCCATGAAGGGACAAACGATCGTCAATTTCCTAGCAGACCATCCAATTTGGTCCAACTCTAAACAGACGTCAGAGGTTAACACAACTAATAAAGAACAACCATGACAGATGTTCTTTGATGGTGCTACCAGGCGATCTACTGCTGGAGTAGGGGTTGTACTGATATCCCCACATAAACACATACTGCCTAACGGTTACTCATTAACAGAGCCGTGCACGAACAATATGGCGGAATACAAAGCACTCATTATTGGTTAAAAAATGGCTCTGCAATTGGGGGTGAACTATCTAGAAGCATATGGAGACTCTAAGCTCATGTCAACCAAATGATGGGTAAGTATGAAGTCAGACATGAAGCCCTCATCCCCTATCATCAGCTAGCCATCGAGCTAGCAGGATATTTTGAACAGTTTTATATCTATCATATATCTCGGAATGAGAACGTCTATGCAGATGCTCTTGCCGCACTAGCTGAAACATTGGCGATCCCGCTGGGTGAAGCTAAAAGCATCACTATTGGTAGCAGAGAACTCCTCCATCCGGATACGGTATTCCAAACCAAAGAGGTATGCCAGACAGGCTTAACTCTGGAACCCCGTGATTGGCGATTTCTATTTGTAGACTATGCCTTATATGGGATGCTGCCAAAGGATCCAAAGGAAGTCGCCTCGATAAAGAGGAAGGCCCCGAGATTTTACTATGATCATACACTTCAAACCTTATACAGAAAGTCAATTGATGGTCTCCTGCTACGCTGCATATCAAAGGCAGAAGCAGATGAAGTGCTGAGAGAAACACATGATGGAGTGTGTGGAGCTCACCAGCCCGGTCCAAAACTTGGGGACCGCATAAGAAGGCTAGAATACTACTGGCCGAAGATGATTACAGAGGTAACGGCGTACGCTAAACGGTACCATGAATGTCAAATACATACTAATTTTATTCATCAACCCCCAGAATACTTGCATAGTACTGTTGCTAGTTTGCCATTTGAAGAATGGGGAATGGATATTGTAGGGCCAATAACTCCCCCGTCATCCAGAGGACATCGATTTATACTTGCAGTAACCGATTATTTTTCAAAATGGGCCGAGGCCATGCCCATGAGAGAGGTAAAGACAACAAATATGATTAAATTCATTAAACATCACGTCATTTACCGTTTTGGCATCCCCCGAAGGATCATTCATGATAATGGACCGCAATTCATCAGCCAGGGATTCTCAAAATTCTGTGATAAGTTCAGAATCAAGGACATTACTTCAACACTATACAATCCCGCGGCAAATGGATTGGCCGAGACCTTTAATAAGACTATTATAAACTCCTTCGGAAGTTCGTCTCTTCCAACAAACAGGACTGGGATAGAAAGTTAGGAGAGTGTTTGTGGGTTTATCGCACCACCGTTCGTACCCCAACAAAAACTACCCCTTTCTCCTTGGTTTATGGAAGTGAGGCCGTCTTGCCCCTTGAAATCCAGATACCATCATTAAGAGTGGCCCTAGCCACAAATATGATAACAGAAGAACGCCATCAACAAAGATTGCGAGAATTAGAAGCATTGAATGAAAAACGTTTTCGGGCTCAACAACAAATTGAGCTGTATCAAGCCCGAATCTCGCAAGCGTTCAATAAGAACGTTAAACCAACGACCTTTAAACAAGGAGACTTGGTTCTGGCTATTAAAAGGCTAATGATTCTAACCCACAAGACTAAGGGTAAATTTGAATCCAAGTGGGAATGACCGTTCATTGTGGAGACGGTATACTCTAGTGGAGCTTATCGCATAATGAACTAGGATGGTGACAGGATGATGATGCCCATTAACAGCAAATTTTTGAAGAAGTATTATGCCTAAAAAGAAAAAAAAAGATAATTTACTGATTTACTGTCACATCTGATTCATAATCCCTAGAAGTATAACCATCCACTTGTTCAAGTTATGCATATAAGCACTTGGACTAGGCATGTGCAATTAGGCGCCTCTGTCGAAATCTGATGATCATGACCCGATTATTTTGGCATGAGCAGTTCAAGTTACGCATAAGAGCCTTGAACTGACTCCATCAAACTAAGGCATGTGCAATTAAGTGCCTCTATCTAAGTTAATGATCCTGACCCGATCACCCTGGTGTAAGTAGTTAAACACTTTCATCAAACTATCACTTTGCTCTAATGGAGAGCTTTACCGTGTTCAATAATTTTGATCCGGTTATTCTGGTATTAATCTAAGTTACGCAAATGAGCCTCAGATTATTTTACCAAGACTATGAGCTATTATTTGTTGCGAAAGGAAAATTTGTAGCCAACAAATAAAAGAAATCAAAAGAATTATCTTTATTCAAAAATCAAAAGAATAAAGTTACAAAAGAATGAAAGAATTCAAAAGAATCATTGAGTTCCTTTTATTACAAAAGAATAAAGAATAAAAGGGAGTTATGGCTCTCCCAAAAACTTTAATTTATTTGTCGTCTCATCAATTACTCGACGACGAGTCTCCTCCACAGAGTGTTGAGCCTGCCGGTGTAAATCATCGTCATTTACTGTCATTTGCTGGGCCAACAGCTGACGAGATTCCTCAATAGAGCGGCTCTTTATTAGGCTCTCTTGCTCGAGCTATCCTTGTTGAAGGATCAGCTCTTCCCATTTTTTTACGGACTCTCCCAGCCGAGACTCGCTGGCTTCTAGAATAGCGCGAGCCTTAGCAATAGTCTCTCTGGCTCTGAAAATGGCTGATTGGCTCCCCTCAATCTCGAACTCCACCATTTCTAGCCCTCTGAGGATTTATTCCTGACTGGCTAGTAGATCTGCCAACTCCCGAGACCAGACTTCCTCTTGACGCCTCAACTACTCTTGACGAGTCGTCATCTCTACTCGAAGCCACGCCAACTCAATCGCAGTGATCGCTTCCACATCTGCTTGGCGAACTGTGTTTAGCGTATTCACATGCTCTTCTAAAGCTTCTAAACGGGCCCGATAGGGAGCTGCTCGGTCACGTCCTTCAATCCTCTCAATATTGTCCAGATAACTTGACAACATTTGACGTCCAAGAGCAAGAAAGTCTCTTCCGTCCAGGATCATTCCAATACATCTCTTTAGCAACCGCATGAAGTTGTTAACACTGTAGTTGAAGAATTCTTCAAGAGGATTAGCAGTGTCTAAGTTCAGGGCGGGCAGCGCCAAGGAAGATGTCACCAGGGGAGGAGTGGCTTCTGTCGGAGTCGATGAAAAAGAAGCTCGCCCCTGTACCAAATTCATAACATGTCGGGCCAGTAAAGCCAGTAAAGACTTGGCAGAACTGGGAACTCGAGGTGAAGCATCATCGGTACTCGAAGGTCGAGCAACTCCGCCAACAGGAGTGGATGTTGGAGTGTCCTCGCCTGAAACTCCTCCCGTAACGGAAGTAGCCTCAAAAGAGAACTTCAACTGATCTTCATCTCCTATTGGCAAGTGAGCAGGAGCAAGAGGTACCACCGGTGTCTCAACAGCCATTATCGTCGACGATGTTAATATCGCTGGCTGAGGGCACACCAACCACGACAGGGAAAGTCCCCTCGGAACTAGTAGGCGGAGTTGGAGACGGCAGGCTTGGAGACGGGGGAATCTCTCTGGCGACGACATCTGTCCTATTATCGCTCCCTAATTCATCGGCGAGAGGAGTTGATGAAGAAACAGAACATGGAGCTGGCATAAAATAATCAGCGTCAAATTCGTTGGCAGAGCTACCCAGTCCGCCCACTGATCCTGTGGTACCGGAATAGTCCACCAGCACCTCAGACTCCTAGTAGTCGAATGCATGGGTGAATGAAGCTGACTACCTACATCTCAGAAAGCAAAAAGTGTCATATATATGAAAAACAAAAATGTTAAAAACTACGAAAATTAAAGAGAATAGAACTATACCAGAGGAGACAAGTCCTGTAGTCGGACTCGAAGGAGGAGCCGTTGCCATCTCTAAGAGCACACCCGTTTCGCTACCCAGAGGTTGCGTCATAGTGTGCTCGGCAAATTCTTGAGTTGGCTGAATTGGAGCATCAGGGGCACTGGGAACTTCGACGGGCCTGCTCTCCTCGGCCGATACTGACGGTAGAGTTGAGGCAAGCAGATCCGTGGCAAACTGGACTGCTGCCTCATGGGGGATCACTAACGTCTCCCCGGCCAACTTCTTCTTCTTTTTGGCTGGCTCACCCCTAACAGATCTACGACGCTTAACGATCGGACTTTGAGATCGAGTCACGACAGGTGGGGGAGCACCACCAGCATCGCCGTCATCATCAGTATCATCATCTCCGTCAGAGTCACCTGCATCTGGCGGATCAGCTGCTGTGTCTAAGAACTCGTCCATTCCCTTTACCCTCACTCTTTTGGCCCCTTTTCGGCGAGAGTAGAAGGCCTCTATCTCCTTACAGCAACTGTGATTGATAGAGAAATTGGGTACTTCGGCATTCGCAACGCTGTACCAAGTGCAGAAGCTCAAAGTCGTATTTAAGTCTGGCACTTTTTGGGGCAATGAGAATTCAGCTCCGGTTCCTCCAGCAACGAAATGGAACCAGCCCCGTGCTCCTGCGTACAGGTTCCCTTCGTACGCCAGCCCCTTGTTTGGATTCCCTATATAGAGCTAAGAATACCCGAATTGACGAGCAAATCGGCTAGGAATATATGGCTCTATATAGCACATGGTATCCTGCCTATACACCAAGTGTCCGGGGCGAATATTTAATAGCCACCAAAAAGCCCCCGAAGATAAACTGGTAAAATTGTTGGTTTCCAGAATATCTTTGAATTTAGATCCATACTCTCCTTCAGGAAAATCTGGGAAGCAGCGGAAGATCTCATAATTCTTGTGGTGGCGGAGTGTTTTGCAGATCACTGACATATAATAGCTCTTCCAAGTGGAGCGCTTGTATTTCTCGACGAAGAACGGTTTGTCAATTGGATTGTAATCCGCAGCACTCATTAAAGACGGGCAGTGCATGACTAGCCACGCCATTAAATATGTGTAGGGCATCTCCACCCTGGGGTGCTGTGTCTTCAACGTAGCAGCTTCTTTTGTTGCTTTACCCTTTCCAGTTTTGCTTTTGTTCTTTTCTGTTGGCATGAAGCTATTGCAGAGGGCCCAGAGTCCACTCTGGAGGTTACTGACCATGGCTGGCAGGAGCCCGAATAGTCGTCCATAGGCCAATAGAATGGCTAGATAGACAATGTTCTTGGCAATGGCTTCCTTAGGTAATGAGAGGACAATACACCTCTTCAGCCATAACATTAAAAAGCCTATAAGACGACCCTTCTCCGAAATAGGAAACTGGGCTTGATAATGGAAGCTCTGAAAGACCGTGTCAGGTCTAAACCCTCCTTCATTTGACTCAGTCGTATATGTTGTGGCCTCTAGGTTGGAGATACGCTCCTTCACTTCCTCGATACTAATGGAAGGGCGTCCACGAATCATAGGGAGACTCTCTTTCAGATTGAAGAAGAGATAGTCTGCCCACTTCTAATGGCCGATTCCCTGGTTCCTCACTCCAGCTAGATCAGCACAGAAGTGATAATGACACATCATTTCCCAATAAGTTTTGTAGATATGTTCATCCCTCGCCTTCAACATCTTTAATTTTTCAGCAGTAGGGATGTATTCTTCATAAGGGATCTCGCCCATAGATAACCCTGACACTTCGAACATCTCGTGGAGAGCAAGTCCTAGCTCACCCACTGGTGTAAAGAAGGTGCCAGTTTCGGGGTTGTACATCTCCAGTAGGCTAAAAAGGTGGTATGAACTTTGAGGCAGGCCGAACTGGACGTTCCTGATGGCTTTGTATAAGTCAATCTCCTTCAGAGTCTGTTCATGGGTGTCCAGCACATACTTGACGAGCCTAAACCACCACATGTTGCCCGATAAATGAATCCACCCAGGCATTCTGAAGTCTTTGGCAGGGTACTATCCACCCTTGGCCAAGAATTCGCTAAGAAAAGTTTTAGCTCGAATTGGGACTTCACCAACCGGGTGCTCTTTGGTGACTTTGCCTGGAAGAAGCCCAGTGACACACCTGGGGGGACCATCTTGGAAAGCCCCGTTTGCACCAAATTTGCCTAGTGCGACCCCGTCATATTCACGAGTTAGCTCCCATTCTAACTCGCGATGAGATGATAACCTCTGGACATATACCAGAGGGTAGCTGCACTCCATATCAGGAAGGAACATCAGCAGGTCACCATTCTGATAAACCCATTAGCTCTCTTCTTCAAAAAGAATCTCATCAGAATGCTCCATAGCGTCTCCAAAGAGGAACGCTGGTTTCTCCAATGCCTCCCGGTTCATGGCTTCAAAGGGAGCATCAGTAATAATCTCTCTGGCAGTCACAGGACTGTTTCTTATCAGTTTCTCCCTACGCTCTCTAAGACCTGGCCTGAAGGCAGGAAGGTCAGTGGTGAAACGAAACTGGGTTGCTGAGTTTGCACCACCAACAAAACCGAAGTGATGCCCTTGGGAGATTGGATCCACTGAGTAGCCAACTGCAAAAGAAGAATCAAGAGTTAGAAAAGTTGTTACAAAATCAGAAAATTTTCTAAGTATAGAGACGCGGAGTTAAATATAACTCTGCGCGAAGTTAAGAAAATAGCCTCGCGTTTTGACAAAACGCGAGGATGACAACCTAACTTCGCATTTGGATAATAAACGCGAAGCTAAGGGGATAACTCCGTGTTACGAAAACGCGAAGCTAAATTTGTTCGCATAGATAACTCTGTTCGCATAGATAACTCCGCGTTTACAATAGGTTCGCATAGAAGAAGGCCAGAGGCCTTTCTTCTTCTCCAAGCCGTACGGCCTGAGTACGGCGATTTCTCCAGTTTGAAAGGTGATTGGCCGGTCAAAACCGAGCCAAATCACTCCAAAATTGTCCAAAAATGTCCAAATCCAGAGGTTTTTACCTCCAATGGGTGCGGCAAATACAGCATCGCCGCTGCGGCCGCTGCCACGACCGCTACCGCCACTGCTTGTGCCAGCCACCGACAGCGAGGAAGCGCAAGAGGAGGCGCGAGTCTTGGGTGACATTGCTCTCGAAATCTTGAAGAGAATCGAAGAAGACGATAGGAAGTCGTTCGGGTCGCCTGGTCGCCGGTCGCCTGAATCTCTGGGTTCTTGAAATCTCTTCGAATGAAGTGAGGAAGAAGAAGAAGAGACTCTATTTAAATGAAAAAACCCGCCCCTTGGTATTCGGCGCGAGGTTCGGAGCAATTACTGAGCAGTTACTCACTGAAACGCGAAGCTATTTAGCTCCGCGCCAGTATACAAAACGCGAAGATAACTTGGTATTCTAACTCCGCGTTTCAGTTTGAAGATCCAAAATATTTCAAAATTTGTTAAATTCTAAGCCATTTTGAAAATTTTGGATGGGGTTCTGTTGGCAATGAAAATTTCTAAGTAAAATGGAGTTTTCCACAACAGAACGCGGAGCTAATAAGTTAGCTCCGCATCTGGTTATTTTAGCCCCGCGTATGAGTAAAATGCGGAGCTAATCAATAGCTCCGTATTCTGGTTTCCTAGCTCCGCATTAACTTCGCGTGAGCAGATAAATCAGAATCATAAATTGATTGAGATTAAGATTTGGGCTCATCCAAATACCCAAATTAAGTCCAATCAGAACTCTAAATCAAGAGATTTAAATCAAAACTAAGATATTTGATTGGAATCCTTGATGAATATAAGTTCTATTTAGATAGAAACTCTCATATGGACCTAAAGCTATAAATACCCTCTTGAGGAAGGCTTGGGGGATATTTTGGAAGTTTTTGTGAAATTCGAGTTATGCGTGAGAATCTTGAACGAATCAAGACCAGAGAAGATCATCCAAAGACGGCCGACATCTTCTTCATCAAGAGCAAGAAGACCATCGACGTTAGATCGTCCAAAAAACTACTAGTTAGATCCCATCGCCACATAAATCCCACGTTTCATTGTAAAAGAGAGCGATAGACTATAAATCCTCTCGTTTGTTCTTTTTCTTGTTCACTTTCATTGTAATTAAGTTATTTCAATCGAAGGAAAGCAAATTTCTGCTGCGAACAGGTTCAGTTAATCGGCTGAAAGCAGATGGTGTACAGGATTTGCAACAACAGTTGTTTAGTACTGTTGAAACTAACTGCTCACAATGGCATGTTGTATGTAATTGCATTGCTTTTCTTTTATTTGTCAAATACTCCCTTAAATCAGGAACCTCATTGGAAGGAGCACTCTTAATCGCATTTTGACTTTGGGTCTCGTACTCGGTGTGGGTCCTGTTTGGATGTTGATAATTCTTTGGAATATTCTGGAATCCTCTGGTAATGATCATGTTGGTTGCTGGTTGGCTTGGTGTCCAGCATCCTTTCCGTTGATCTTGACTTTGTGTTTTGGCTGTTTTAAGTGAGACTGTTAGTTAGCCTCGCATTTTGGAGTTTTTACGCGGAGCTAAGATATAATTTTGCATTTCATACTAGTTTTGCATTTTACGCTAATTTCGTATTTCTGGTCAAGCTCAAACTCATGAACTGCCTTAGTCTTGCGTAGAGAAATTTCTGCACACGCTGGTTTAGCCATCTATTTTGTGTTAGCTTAGCATTTTATACTAGCTTCTTCTGGTCAAGGTCAAACTCATGAACTAGCTGAGCCTCGCGTAGAGAAATTTATGCACACGCTGGCTTAGCCATGTGTTTCGCGTTAGCTTTGCATTTTACACTAGCTTAATGTTTTTGATCAAGTTCAAACTCATGAACTGGCTTAGTCTCGCTTAGAGAAATTTCTACACACACTGGCTTAGCTATTTGTTTCACGTTAGTTTTGCATTTTGCGCTAGCTTCGCATTTTGAATTAGCTTCGTGTTTTATGCTAGGATGTGACTTAGTTAATCCTTCTGATATCCTCAGTTTTTGCACGTGTGCGAGATAGCCATGTAGCCTCGTGTTTTGCCTTAGCCTCGTATTTTACGTGGGCTCTGAGGGTTCTTTGCCTTGCTCGGTGATTTTAGTTCCGGATTTGAGTTCACATGAACCTGGAGCTATGTTCTTCTTTGGTATAAAGAGCAGCACTCCTTCCCATGGCGGAAAGGAAATTTTCTTGCCATGATGGCTTTGTAAATGTTGACTTAAGGAATCTCCGATTTACGAGAATCTCCTCATCACCCAATTCATGGGTTTTTGTGTTTACGTGGTGATACTGCCGCGTTTCAGTCGGATTGACTGACCCCGAGCAGAGATACTCCTCATATTTTTGTTGGTCGATCTCGAAGACAAGCATATCAACGGTCTGCCCAACCTTCTTTGTATCGGATTGCACCACGATCTCCTGTTCAGTGAAAGAGATTTCTCCCACTATGGTCGCTATCGGTTTTCATTGCCATGGAAAATTAAAATTACAATTCTTTTCCAAAAATTACAATGAAAGATTTAAAGAAAACAAATGAGAGGACTTAGATGATGTCTCTCTCTCTTTTACAAAGTTTATGGGTTATCGATACAGCGGTGGAGTCGAGCTTGTAGACCCTATTGACAATATGATATGAAGGATATCATTGAGGAAGAACGAAGATGGCAGCCGGCCTCTCTCTGTTGGTTAGGTTGCCTTGATGCTTTCTCGCATAACTTGATCTGCCAAAGTTCCCCCAAAAGTTCCCTCTTGAAGTCTATTTATAGGCATGAATTAATTATGAGAGTTTCCTTAGAGATAGGGATGGAAGATATTTATATTCATTAATGATTCTAATCAAATATTTGATCATGATTTGGATTTTTAGGTTTTGTATCCCGATGTGATTTGTTTTGGATATTAGATCATCCCAAATCTCATTTAAATCAAATTAAGATTCTGAGAATCTGCTTCTAAACAGTCAATGCGAAGCTAACGCTTAGCCTCACATTTTACTCCAAATGCGAGGCTAGCACTTAGCCTCGTGTTTTACTCCAAACGCGAGGCTGGTGTTTAGCCTCGCATGGGGGTTCTTTTCCTTCCTCTTTTCCTCTCAACAATTTTTTCTTCTTCTTCTTCTTTTTTTTTTTTTTTACATTCAACAGGGTAAAGCAATGCATGTTATATGGGATGATTTAGACGATTCCATTGGTGATTCAAATAATTTTCATTTTTTTACTACTTCAATTCTTCTTGTGAGTCTTTTCAGAAAATATATGTATTGATGATGAAGTTTATAAATCAGATGATAATAAAGATCATTATAAAGCATACAACAAACTATTTGAAATACCGCTTACTTTGAAAAAACAGAAAGTAAATGATTATGAGTGAAAAACGTTATTTCTTTTTTCTAAAGCACTCGTTATCCAATTTTGAGATATAATGTGGGAAATTAATGAATTTTTCTGGATAATCGAGTAGTAAAGCTTCCCGGTTAAGATCCTTATAGACGACTGACAAAAGTCCCATGCATCCCCTTATCTTGCTTTCTAGAAGAAGCAGCAACAGAGGTCTATAGGAAGGTATGGAATGAAGCAACTAATTGCTCAATAAAGCCCGAAGAAGAGATTGGAAATACGAGCTACAGTAAGAAACCACTTTCCGTTATATGTGTTTATACATACATACATATGTGTGTGTGAGTGTGTGTGTAAACACATATAGCCTTTAGATCTTAACATATATAGTATATGCAAATGATCGAGACCGTTTATTATAACATCTATATCCTAATTAAAGAGATGAGGTGATGCATAAAAGATCATATAATTTAAATACTTTTTTATTATTGATCACGATGTCTAGGTTTTTTTTTTTAGTTTATATTCTTGCTCTTTAGGACTTTTTTTTTTTAATGGAAAACAAGAAGTATTATCATCTAAACAACATTTCTAGAGAAAACAAATAGCAAATTCTCCGATAGCAATTTTTTTTATACCTGGTTCCTGGATATCAAAATGTTAAAAAAGTTGGACATGCTTGTGACACATGCACTCATTAGTTAACTAATAGTTAATATCAATAAGAAATTATATTCTGCATTGAATTAAATCTACTTGCTGAAAGGTACTTGTCGGAAAAGAAAATTCTCTTCTTTATGATTTATCAAGGGAGGAGCTCGAAAGAATAAAAAGTTATTGAAAAAGGTATGAAATGTGGAGAACGTGACGAATTTTAAGGTCAGGATCGGCGGCCAAATGATTATTTCCAATCCCACTTCCGCTTGCACAGTTTGAACGCAATTTTGTCGGTGAGTTATTATGGAATAATTTACATACTCTGCCGACGACTGGGTTTGAGAAAGTTGTGTTCATGCTCTTATCCTCGATTGTCGAGTCCCGTCACTTGGGTAACGCCAAAGCCATTTATGACTTCGGATG
>JAYEPQ010000011.1:28276055-28333555 GCA_036321105.1 Dracaena cambodiana
TAGTTACCGGTTTTGAATTCTCCATATTGAATCTCTCCAACACCTTTTTGATGTACCCCTCCTGAGATAACCACAATTTCTTACTTTTCTTATCTCGGGTAATTTGCATCCCAAGAATTTATTTTGCCTCACCCAGATCCTTCATAGAGAATCTCCCTGCAAATTTCCTCTTCAGATAATTGATTTTCTTCATACATGAACCTGCCACAAGTATATCATCTACATATAAAGTAAGAATTATAAAGTTACCGTTCTTAAACTTTTGTAAATATACACAATGATCTGAACTGCATTTGGCAAAATCTGAATCTAACATAAACTTGTCAAATTTCAAGTACCATTGTCTCGACGCCTATTTCAACCCATACAAGCTCATTTTCAGTCGACATACCCAATTCTCCTTTCCTTTAACTTCATATCCATCCGGCTATTCTATGTATATTTCCTCCTCCAAATCACCATGAAGAAAAGCAGTCTTCACATCAAGCTGCTCTAAATAAAATCCTTTCACAGCTACAATACTCAGTATTGTTTTGATAGAAGTCATCTTGAAAACAGGTGTAAATATTTCATTGAAGTCAATACATTTCTTCTGACCGTATCCTTCACCACAAGTCTAGCCTTGTATCTTTGTGTACCTCCTGCCTCATGTTTCACCCTGTATACCCACTTATTATGCAATACTTTCATTTTTGCCGGTCACTTCACCAATTCTCATGTGTGATTCTCCTCTAAAGAAGACATCTCATCACGTATGACTTGCTCCTACTTAAGACGAAGCTTATCCTGCATAGCCTCTTGGTAACTGTCTAGTTCATCTGCATCAGTATACAAAATATGATATAAAGGAAAACAGTTTTTTAGTTGGCTTCCTTATCCTAGTGCTCCTGCTCAAAGTGGGAACACTCTCTGATGAAGAATTAGAACCATGTACTTCAGTCAATGTCTCTCTCTCCTATTCGGTCTCATCTAAAACTTGTGTATTCTCAGGTGTAGCCATTTCTTCTCCTTCAGATGTAGGTATTTCTTCTTTTCTTTCATCCATGGGTTCCGTTCCATCGCGTGTCTCATCCAGCTCTAAGTGTTCTTTCTCAACTGTTTTCGCACTCTTACTTTCCATTCGGTCTTTATACATACATCCCTCATTGAATACTACATCTCTGCTACAAATCACCTTGTTATGCTTATAATTGCACAAGCGATAACTATATTCGTCGCCACTGTATCCAATGAATGCACACTTCTGAGATTTAGAATTGCTTCTTTCTCATCTCATGATCCACATGCGCATATGCTATACAATCAAATACCTTTAAGAATGAATAATTCACAGTTTTACCAGACCACACATCCTCTGAAATTCCTCCATCCAAACCACTAACTAGACTCCTGTTGATCAGATAGACTGCCGTATCTACAGTGGCTCGCCAAAGTTGCAAAGGCGAACCTGCATGTAGTCTCATACTCCGAGCTCGCTCCAAAATGGTTCTATTCATCCTCTCAGCCACGCCATTTTGCTGTGGTGTTCTCGGTACAGTCTTCACTCCCCTGATCCCGTGGGTAAAGCAATAGTCATCAAACTCCCTATTGCAAAATTTCCCACCATTGTCTGATAACAAACATTTCACCTTCAAATATATTTCATTCTCAACAAGAGCTTTCCATACCTTGAAGATATTGAAGACATCAGATTTCTGCTTATCTGCGAATACCCATGTTTTCCTACATGCATCATCTATGAAAGTGACAAAATAAGAATTACCTCCAAGAGACTTTGCCGAAGGCCCCCATACATCTGTATGCACCAACTCCAATTTCTCAGTTTTCTTCTCCTTACCACCCTTCATAAAACTAACTATTTTCTACTTTCCAAACACACAATTCTCACAGAAATCAAAGTTAGCGTCTTTCATATCTGTCAACATACCTCTAAATTGCAACACCTTCATACCGCTCTTGCTCAAGTGATCGAGCCTCTGATGCCATAAGGTAGGCTTCTCATTATTTACGGTGGCCAAATAAATAATGTGATCCACCGAGTTTGAGAGTAAATATAGAGTTCCCACTCTCTCACCCTTGACCATTATCATTGCTCCTTTACTAATCTTCCAGTGTTTCTTCTCAAATGAGATTTGATAACCCTCACCATTCAGCTTGCTAATAGATATCAAATTCTTCTTCAAATCTGGTATGTGCCTATCTCTTATAAAAGTATCTTTCCACCATTGTGTAACTTTAACTGAATTGTCCCCTTACCGACAATCTTGTATTCATGCCCATTACCAACAGTCACATGCCCAAATTCACCTTGGACATAATTATCAAACCATTCTCTGCGAGCAGTGCAATGGAATGAAGCCCCTGAATCCACAAACCACAGATCTGACTTTGATTCTGTATGAACAGATAAGTACAAGTCATCATATTTCTTACTTGGATTCTACACATTCGCTCCTTCCTTATCTTTATTTGGACAATCTTTCTTCATATTACCCTCTATCTTACATTTCCAACACACTAATTTTTTATTGAACTTCCCCTTAAATTTTGATCTCCCTCTTTACTTCGATTCCCTACTTAAACTTCTACCCATTTCCTTCCTTCTGTCATTATCAACAGACAGAGCAGTACTTGTAGAAACTGTACTCTCACCCATACTTTTTTTCATCAATTCAGTATTCATGATTATACTCATAACATCATCAAATTTAAGAGCAGTATTGGAAGTATTGCTAATGGCCATAACAATATTACTCCAACTATTTGGTAACAAACACATAAACATCAAAGTTTTAATGTCATCAGCAAAGACAAAATCTAAAGATTCAAATTGTGTCCATAATATGTTAAATTCGTTCAAATAATTAACAACTGAACTATCAGAAAGTATCCTTAAGTTAAACAACTTTTTCATTAGAAACAGTCTATTTGAAGTATACGGCTTCTCATAAAACTTAGCCAACGCTGACATCAAACCTAAAGTAGTTTTCTCCTAATAGACGTTGAACACAACATGTTTTGTCAGGCATAATCAAATATGCGCCAAAGCCCTCATGTCCAACAATTCTCACTCCTCATCAGTCATCTTTTCTGGCTTTCTCCAAACAGTAGTTGATGTAAATTTTTATGATATAAATAATTTTCCATCTGCAACTTTCACCATTGGAAGTCTGTCCCATCAAAATTTTCAATCTTTTCCTTCTTATTTTCCGCCATAACTCCCACTCAAAATCAACACCGATCTGAGCGAAATCTGACCCGAAGCAGGGCTCTGATACTAATTGTTAGCAAAAATATATGAATAATACCAATGCAACAACTAACGGAATCAAATAGTTAACCGAAAAGAAAAATAACAGAGACAGAGAACATGCAGATTTAACGTAGTTCGGCAATGTGCCTACGTCCACGGGGACACGATCGAAAACTTCCACTATATCAAAAGAGATTACAGCACTCTAGTTCTCAACCACAAGAGAATTTACAATGAAATCTCATAATAATTTGAGATCAAACCCTAAACTCTTATTATAGTGATTTCCCACTGTCTTTTTGCTTCGACGCCGAAGAAAACTTCAAAAGAAATCTGCCCTTTTCTTTGTTTCGGCCGGCAAAACACCTTCGGCCAAGAATTGCAGCTGCAACACCTCAAAGGGAAAACGCTTGGACAAACAAAATTATTTTGCTTCAGCCACCAAATTATTTTTCTTGGTTTTTTTTTTTTTTGTTCGGTTGCGACTAGAGAAAGCAACAACGGCCGTAACAAACCTTTTTTTTTTTTCGGCCAATCAAAATCCTAGCACACACCATATATAATAACGGGTTTGGATCGGTTTTGGATCTGTTTGGTCGGACCGAATCCGTTGCGACAATAAAGACTCCATTAGCAAGGTGATTATCTTAAACGAAGACTGGCTAATGTCATCTTAAGTACTAATTTAAGCACCTTTGTTAGTACCTGACAAAGCCAACCAATGACCAAGACCCACTTGCTCTCAATCACCACCTTGTGTTGCGCTGACAAAGCCAACTACTTTGCTCTCGATCACCACCTTGTGTTGCCCGCGGGTGACTTGGGATTTTGACAGCCGTCAAATTTTAGACCAAAGCAATAGCATTGGTTGCCTAGTTGCATTTCTAAACTTTTGCTTCTCTCTGTAATGGCCTTTCTCCCAAAGAGCTATCCTATATATATAGCTGAGGATTAACACAGTTGAAGATTGAAGCTAGATGGGTTTTCTGTGTTGTGGCGAGTATGTAGATTGGTATGATGATTCTTGCAACTCTTGTTCTGTCCGAAATTTCTTGTTGATGGGTGGTTAATTTCTTGAGTGTAGGAGGAGAGAACAGAGGAAGAAGAAGCAGACAACAAGCTGGAGAGTGTTCTCTCTCAAGGAGCTGCATTCAGCAACCAACAATTTCAATTATGATAACAAACTGGGAGAAGGGGGGTTTGGGAGTGTGTATTGGGGCCAGCTCTGGGATGGATCTCAGGTATGTGGATGCCAATGAAACTCAATTTCCTTCTATTTTAGTCGATTTCGATTGGAATTCTGAGATTTGTTCTTGTTGGTGGTTTCAATGAGAAATCGTATACATCAGATGAGGGACATGAGTTAGTATTAGAGTATTAGAGAGAGTTAACTAATTAAATGACCAGCATGAAGTAAATATACGTAAGTTCCGTAATTTTAGTTGCAATTAAGGCATCATCTATATTCATTCCACAAGTTTTTGTGATTTTGTAATCTCATTTCTTTTCATCCCATTATTATTATTATTATTATTATTATTATTATATATATATATATATATATATATATATTCTTAATATTCTCATCGTTTTTCACTTCTTTGCGAAGATTGGAATGAGAATGTTGCTGATTTGCCAACAAAACTTCTTTAATTCAAGTTGACAGGTAAAGCTGATAGGCCTGAAGTAAAAATTATCATCCTAGTTCTTTGCTCTATTTGAACGAAGTTGGAGTAATATTATATAAGTGATGTAAACTGGTTCAACATATCAGTTGAAATCTGATTGCAACCTCTTAATTGAAAAAAAAAATAAAAAAAAAAAAAACTCCATAACATCTGTTTTCTAATTTATTGCTTCTTACTGTTCACCGTACTAACTGTATTAAATACTGCAGATTGCGGTTAAGAGGCTGAAGGTATGGAGCAACAAGGCTGAAATGGAATTCACAGTTGAGGTTGAGATATTGGCTAGAGTGAGACACAAAAATCTCCAAAGTTTACGCGGATACTGCGCTGAAGGTCAAGAACGCCTCATAATCTATGACTTCATGCCCAACATGAGTTTGCTATCCCATCTCCATGGGCAGCATGCAGCAGAATGCCGTCTTGATTGGGGAAGGAGGATGAGTATCGCAATTGGATCAGCCGAGGGCATAGCGTAAGTCTATGACCCTGTAAACATCTGAATGTCTTCCATCTTGTTGCCCTCTCTCCGAAGCTATTGACTATTCATCCATTTTCGTGTTTTGTAGTTACTTGCACCACCATGCGGCACCTCATATCATACACAGAGACATCAAAGCAAGCAATGTGCTTCTAGATTCAGAGTTTCAGGCACGGGTTGCCGATTTTGGATTCGCAAGGCTAATTCCAGATGGGGCGACTCATGTGACCACGAGAGTAAAAGGAACAGTTGGCTATCTAGCCCCTGAATACGCCATGTTTGGAAAGGCGTCGGAGAGTTGTGATGTTTACAGCTTCGGGATACTACTGCTAGAGCTTGCCAGTGGGAGGAGACCAGTAGAGAAGCTGAGGTCATCGGTGAAACGAACAATCACAGAATGGGCACTTCCACTAGCAGAAGAGAGGAAGTTCAAGGATATGGCCGATCCTAAGCTCAAAGGAAATTATGTGGCGTCTGAGTTGAGGAGGATGGCGATTGTTGGACTCGTATGTGCTCAGAGTAGACCTGAGAAGAGACCGAATATGCTCCAGATTGTGTCATTGCTGAAAGGGGAAGCTGCGGAGATGATGTCAGAATTGGAGAATGATGAGATGTTCAAGCAAAAAAAGGTTGAGAACTACCGACAGTTCTCGCCTGCTGATGACAGTTTGGTCTCTGATCAGACTTATGATATAAAGGATGTGAAGCATGAAGAAGATGCACGTACTAATGCAGCAGACCGAAAACATGCTAGCTAGCACTTTCAACAAAATCAAAGAGGAGGAGGAGAAAAGAAAGGGACAAAAAAAAAAAAAAAAAAAAAAAAAAAAAGAACTACTTTGAAGGGTTTTTATTAGCTAATACAACTACATTCAATATGTTGGATTTATTGTTTTGGTTCTGGGAGAGTGCTGTGTTTTAGCAACTTCTTGTAAACTTATAATATTGAAGTTTGCAAGCTTAGAAGAGGTTGCCCTGCATTATATCAACTTCCTGGGAGTGTTTATTGAGAGAAATGTTGAAAGAAAAAGTGTGGATTGTTGTGAGATTTGGTTATCATTGATTTGGTATGGGTATTTGGAATTTGAAAATATATTCTAGACTTAACCAAACTGAAGGCAATATTGTTAAAAATTTATTTTTTTTTGAGAAATTTAAATATTTAATGTTTCAGTTCTACTTCTAGTGTTATTGTTTTCCCTTTCTATTACAGACACATGAATGCACACACGCAAGTACGCACGCACACACACCAACCCCCCAACACACTCACATGAAAAAGGGGAAAATAAAAAAATCCCTTACGGGTTGTGTAGTGGATGCCAGATATGCTAATAGAAGAAAGCATGATGGGTGGTGCTCCCAATGGATAAGCCAACCAAATAATAAAAGAGAGATTTACTTTTCTATTTTTCTTCCATCAGATAGCTCCCTCTCATGTGGGAGTACTAAATTACCCTATAGATCACCTGATTCTTTTCGAAACAAGTTTTGTGGTATAACTTGATGGTACTAATGTTTTCTTTGGCTAGTTGCGTATATGGGCAAGAAAAGAAAAAGGAGAAATTGTATAAGAGCTAAACAGCTTCCTCGTGTAATGACTTCCAAGAACGGGTTGTTGTCTCCCTAAAATGCTTGAACTAATATTACCTCTTTTGGGTTTATGTCTCGCATTGTTAAGTATCCAAATATGATCAAAGGATTATAAGAAGTCTTATTTGGACTTGAGTCAGATTATCAGATTCCAATTGGATTGGAACACTAATTAGATAATGATAATACTATCCTATAGGATTAGAATAGTAGCACTATATATGAATATGATATGAGAGATGTAACAATTGATGGAAAAGAGATGCTTTTTTTATTATTAGAGATGTGAGAGGTAGAGAGATATTCGGATATTTTCTTATAACTTTTTTTCTCATAATGATTATCTTTCTTATTGTTCCCATGTACGTAGGCCGAACTTGGTCGATCAAACCACATTAATTTTTTTGTGTTCTTCTTGTGTTTATTGACTTACTATCTTGTTGATCTCGATATTGTTGTCTCGTGGTTTGTGAGATCAGATTGGGAGTTTTGATCCCCCAACAATTAGTATTAGAGCCCAGGTTGTGGTCTAAGAGGAGTAAAGCTGGTGTAAAGCCCAAGGTAGCTGGTTGTGCTTTGTATCTGGTTTTCTACAGTCCTCCACGTGGATGTGTTAAGACTAAAATTAAGATTGCTTATGGATGGTTGGTGTCTAGGGGTCCGTGATTCTCACAGATGATTGTAGTATACTTACAATGAAGAAGTTCATAGGTTTAAATTAGGATCTTTATCTATCAGGTTAAACTTTTAAGTCAGATTGGTTCTCGATTTGGTATTTAAAGCCCATTATACTCCTAGGAGGCCCGGTGTTTCTCCTCAACAAGTGGTATCAGAGATGAAATTATGGATCTAGATCAAGGTTGCAAGATGGTGGATCTGATGTCGAGTTGGCAAGGAGGTTGGCATAGAAAGTAAAGGCAATTACGGCAAGAAAAAGAAGAAGAAAAAGAACCAGCCTAGTACAATCGGCAACGTGCACGATTGCGAGCTTTGGTGGTTGATGTGATAATTTAACTGTAAGCGTACAGTGTCGGTATAATGCTATACATATCGTCCCACAGAGATCTCAGGTGTTTTGCAATTCTTACTAATCTATAGTCTAACGGACTAACAAAGAATTCTAAGTTGGATTTAAGAGTTATTCTAATTAGCCTAGAATGTAGAATCCACTAATTTCCAACCATATATTTACTTCTATTATCTTCTTCTATCAAAAAAATTTGATCTTTTAGTTTAATTTTTAGTTAAAGTGCTCTAAGCATGAGCTATCAAGTGGTGTGCAAGTATAACTAATCAAAAATACTACTTTACATAAAAACAAACTAAATCATTAGATAATTCAACGAATAAGATGAAAATCAACAACTCCAAACCCTAACTAAGTATAGACTATCAAGAAACTTAACTCAAGTATAACCTATCAAATTATTAATCTACGAATACTTGTATTTTAATCTTTTCATTGAAAAATCATATCTTTATTATTTTATTTAAGAAGAAAATACTAGAGAGCAATTACATGGTGGATTCTTGTTTCATCTACATCCTAGAGCTATGCTAGATTAGCTACTCATAGTTCTAGTTAACAAAATTCTATTTTTTTATTCATGAAAGCAAATAAATCTAATCTAGAAAGCAAATAAATTCATACTAGAAAGCAATTAACTCTATCTAAAAACCAAATAAATACTTAAAAGCATTGGTGTACCTCTGGAGCATGGTATTGCGGCCGTCACCCCTTCAGCAAAATCCTTATTTTATTAATGAAAAATTCGAGTACAAACTACTATTAAAAAAAAAAATCTTAGAATATAAGGATACGGCCAATATATAGGCTTCAGAACTCAAACCCTAATTCTAATATAACTGAAAAACCAAAAAATTATATCGAAACCACCGAAGAAAAATCAGCTTGTGGGCCCACTTCTTGGCAGCTATTTCGTTGCTAAAACTGCCATTTGGCGGCAATATCATGTTCAATTTTTTTGATTTTTCTCCTGCATGAGTCTCTTGTCTTGTACACTTGATTATCCTGACTGTATTTGATTTTGACTCTCTGCAGTATTTTAGTCTTGTAGCTTTATTCTCTTTGAACTCTTTTCTAAACTTGATTTCCTAATCCGGCTATGATTTCATCCCATCTCCTTGTAAGAATCGGATTACCTAAAAAATAAACTAAAAATACCCCAGTAGTATTTATTTATATACAAAAATAGATAAAATATGGGAGAAAAATATAATATATGATACTTATTACACCCCCACACCTATCTTTTACTAGTTCTCGAGCAAAACCTAACCCTAAAAAGAAAAAGAAAAATCCTAACTCACTTTCGCAGGAATCGCGATTGCACTTAGCACGTACAACAAGTTTTTAAACCCCTAGATTACCCTAGTGGATGAGTGTTGTCTTGTGAGGGTTTGCAGTGAATATACCCACAAAATTCGTGAAGAAAATAGATTAAGAAATAAAGAAAAGAAAAATAAGGATAACAAAAAATCAAGAAAGATAAAAATTTTATATAAAAGAAAGAAAATTTTTTATGATATTTTCATCAATTAATCTCACTAATATACAAACTCAAGAATGCATTTAGATTATCAATTTTTAAATCGAGCGTCATATCAGATACACTTATTATTTTAATTAAAAATTTAAATCCTATCTTTCAATACCTACTAACAGATAATTCATTGACTCTTATACAACTACGTGCACGCGTGATAGTCTATTTCGGCCTTGGACTAAACTCTAACTCATGATTCATCTCCTCTCTTATAACATTTTTTTCTTTTTCTTTTTCTTTTTTTCTTTTTTTTTCATTTTTTAGAATATTTCACCTTTCATGCGAATATTCACGCTTTCTTAGGCGCAAAGTACCCGATTACTCAGATCATACTCTTTTTTTTTTCTTTTCTTTAGAATATTTCACCTTTCATGCGAATATTCATACTTACTTAGATGCAAAGTACCCGATTACTCAGATCATACTCTATTTTTTCACTCTTGAGACTATTGCTTTAATACCAGGCGAACCCCATTATTTTATCACTTTCGAAACTATTGCCTTAATACCAGGCTCACCCCATTATTTTATTCTCACTTTTTTTTCTTTATTTAGAGAGAGAAGACTTACTCAATTGTTATCTTTTTTGTCCTTAACCTAATAAACTATTATGAAGTGAAAAATAGTTGTATACTTGTCTCAAAACTACTATTAGCGATATTTATTTTTCGGATTTTAATCTTTTTCATAAAATTCAAAGTGTATCGTCCAATCTACTCTCCTATCTAATTTCATATCTAAATTTGTTCCTTTATTTATAATTTGGTTGATCTATTGATGAAAATAAATAGATTTTCTATTTTTTTAGTTTTTTTTAGTTAGTTGTTTGATGAAAATACATAAATTTATTGTTAAATTTTTTTTCCAGTTTTTTAAAGTTTTTTTAAAAATATTTTTAGTTAGTTACCCTAAAAACTACCCAAAATGTAAAATAAAGAAACCCAATAATCTAAAAATAAAATAAAGATTCTAAAAAAAACTAAAATTCCTAGAAAAATATGAAGAAAATATCCTAACCCACTCCCCCACACCTAAACTCGTATATGCCCTCAAACACAAACCAAGGGTGGTAAAATAAAAAAGAAAATTATTATATAAATATTATATACTTATTAGAAAATTCAAACGATTACGACCATTTGATCGCTTTCCACTCTCATAGTGTGTCCTTTTATATTTTGATATGGATGAACTTAGCCTTTTTGTCAGTTTTGCATTTAATCTCTCCATCTTATTTTTGGTTTTTCTTAATTTATATCTGGCCTTCTTTCTTTTATTCAATAGTAAAATTTTAAGGTTGAAAAACGTACCTTTATTATCGTCCAATTCCATCCACGAGTATCTTTCATATTAATTAGTATTTTGGTTTTATCAACATATGAAATAAATATACTTACTTTGGTGTTGTGAAATTATTAGCTTGATTTTAGACTGCTCTCTTAAATCATCAGGTACCATGACCTCTTCCTTTTGAGATTCTTTCCATTCTTCTAATATTTTGGCCTCGTCATGCAAATTTTCTTCAAACTTGTCATCAAAATTATCAAAAGAAAATGCCATACTAGTGGACTTATCGTTAGTCAAATTATTATGAAAGGATAAAAATTCTTCTTCATAAATTTCTTCACAATTTTCATCAAAAGAATCAAATGGTAATGTATCACTAGCAAGCTCACCATGAGGTAAATCATCAAGCAAAATATTTTCTTTATCACTAATTTCTTCATAATTATTTTCACAATGGTCTAAAATATATTGATCATAATGTTGAATTATAGATTCATCATGTATAAAATTATTTAACTCATTTTGAATCATATCTATTTCAAAAGATGACTGAAGTGGGTGCTCGTTGGAGTAAGATATGTTCAAACTATTAGATGATCGATCTCCAAAATGTTTAGTTTGAGAAATCATATTGAGAAGATCTTTCATAAAAGATTCAATTTGAGAGGATGATTTTTGAGAGGATGATTTTAGCAAATCTTCTATATCTTCCTCTATTCTATGTGTTCGTTCCTCAGACTCATGATCGTAATTTTCCTTATTTTTCTCAAATGATTGCATCTCGAGATCATGAGTGAAATTTGAAGAAAGATATGATATATCTGTATATATATTTGATGATAGATATTAAGGGGTTTTATGTAAATTCTCATGACATGCATACCTCGTTTTTAATTTTTCATCTAACATGTTTAATTGAATATCTTGTTCATGATTGAATGTAGAACATAAAGATGAATAGCCCATAAAGAAAGGATCAGATGGAGGACTCTCTTGGTATGGCTCTTGATTATATGTAAACTTAGAATTATTCATCCATTTATAATTGTAATTTTATGTATAGGAAGCGCTCATAGGTTCATTATATGTGTTGTGAATTTGATTATGACCTAGTCCTAACGAACTTCCTATCCATGGACACTGATGATAATTATGATATGGATCACGACAATGATAGCAACTAGTTTGATTTTGAAATATTCTTTTAATTTTTTTTAAATTTTTTTATTTTTTGAAAAAGTGGAGAGGGAAAGAGATGGAAAAGAAAAAAATAAAAAAATAGAATATATTTTTTTGTATATTTTTTCAGAACCAGGACACAAAATACAGACAAAGAAAATTTTTTGGGGAAAATCTCACCACAATCGCTGCTAAATAGCAGTAATTACCGCTATTTAGCAGTTAAACCAGGAAGTTTGGCTCCCTGGTTTTTGCAGTGCACTACCGAGACTCTTTTTATCCCCTTTTTCTTTCTGTATCTGAAGTTTCAGATCACTGCACACTCAACACACACTATTAACCCGTAAAACGTTAGAAAAAGCAAGAAAAATACCGTCAATCCCCGGCAACGGTGCCAAAAACTTGATGTGATAATTTAACTAGAAGCGTACAGTGTCGGTGTAGCGCTATATAGGTCATCCCACAGAGATCTCAGGTGTTTTGCAATTCTTACTAATTCTATAGTCTAACGGACTAATAAAAAATTCTAGGTTGGATTTACGAGTTATTCTAATTAGCCTAGAATTTAGAATCCACTAGTTTCCAACCATATATTTACTTCTATTATATTTTTCTATCACAAAATTTTGATCTTTTAGTTTAATCTTTAGTTAAAGTGCTCTAAGCATAAACTATCAAGTAGTATGCAAGCATAACTCATCAAAAATACTACTTTGCATAAAAACAATCTAAATCATTAGATTATTCAATGAATAAGATGAAAATCAACAACTCCAAACCCTAACTAAGCATAGGCTATTAAGAAACTTAACTCACGTATAACCTATCAAAGTATTAATCTACGAGTCCTTTTATTTTAATCTTTTCATAGAAAATTATATCTTTATTATTTTATTTAAGAAGAAAATACTAGAGAGCAATTACATGGTGGATTCTACTTTCATCTACATCCTAGAGCTAAGCTAAATTAGCTACACGTAATTCTAGTTAACAAAATCCTATTTTTTACTCATGAAAGCATATAAATCTAATCTACAAAACAAATAAATCTACACTACAAAGCAATTAACTCTATCTAAAAAACAAATAAAGACTTGAAAGCAATGGCGTATCTCTGGAGTACGGTATTGTGGTCATCACCCCTTCAGCAAAACCATAATTTTATTAATGAAAAATTCGAGTACAAACTACTTCTTAAAAAAACCCTAGAATACAAGGATACGACCAATATATAGGCTTCGGAACTCAAATCCTAATTCTAATACAACTGAAAAACCACAAAATTACATCGAAATCACCGAAGAAAAATCAGCCCGTGGGCCCACTTCTTGGCCGCTATTTGGCAGCTAAAACCGCCATTTGGTGGCAATATCATGTCCAATTGTTCTGATTTTTCTCCTGCACGAGTCTCTTATCTTGTACACTTCATTCTCCTGACTGTATTTGACTTTGACTCTCTACAGTATTTTAATCTTATAGTTTTACTCTCTTTGAACTCTTTTCTGGACTTGATTTCCTAATTCGGCTCTGATTTCCTGCCATCTCCTTGTAGGAATCGGATTAACTAAAAAACAAACTTAAAGTACCCGAGTAGCATTTATTTGTATACAAAAATAGATAAAATATGGGAGAAAAAATATAATATATGATACTTATTAGTGGTTGATGTGATAATTTACTGCAAGCGTACAGTGTCGGTGTAGTGCTATACAGGTCGTCCCACAGGGATCTAAGATGTTTTGCTATTCCTACTAATTCTACTATTCTAGCGGGTTAACTACGAGTTCTAAGTGGGATTTTGGTTGTTCTAATTAGCCTAAAATATAGAATCCACTAGTTTCCAACCATGAATTAGTTCTAATGTCTTCTTCCTATCATAAAAGTTTGATCTTTTAGTTTAGTTTCTACTTAAAATATCCTAAGTATGGACTATAAAGTAGTGTGTAAGTATAATCCTTCAAAGAAACTACTTCTCATAAAAATAAACTAAATTATTAGATAAATCTACAGCAAAAATAAAAAGTAACAATCCCAAACCCTAACTAAGCATAGGCTATCAAAAAATCTAATTCAAGTATAACCTATCAAAGCATTAATCTACGAGTTGTTATATTTTAATCTTTTCATGGAAAAATCATATCTTTATTATTTTATTTTAGGAAGAAAACACTAGAGAGAAACTATATGGTCGATTTTAGTTTTATCTACATTCTCGAACTAAGCTAAATTAGCTACTCATAGTTCTAGTTAGCAAGATTATATTTTTTTTAGAAAGCAATTAAAAATTATAGTAGAAAGCAAAATAATCTATCTAGAAAGCAATTAGAAGAAGATTACTTAAGAACAATTGATATGCAACAAAGGTAACCTCTGGAGTCGGTATTATGGCTGTTACCACTTCAGCAAACTCTAATTTTTATTAATGAAATTCGAGTACAAACTCTCTCCTACTTCCTCTATGATTTATCTACTTCACAAAACCCTAGAATAAAAAGATATGGCCAATATATAGGTTTCAGAAATCAAATCCTAATCTTAATACAACTGAAAAACTATAAAATTACGTCGAAGCCCTCATAGAAAACTCAACCAGTGGGACCCACTTTGTACCGCTAATTGGCAACAAAATGCAGCCAAATTGCAGAATTATTATGGAGTTGCTTTCTGATTTTTTTCTGCACGAGTCTCTTACCTTGTTCTCTTGATTATCCTGACTGTATTGGATTTTGACTCTCTGAAGTATCTTAATATTGTAGTTTTGCTCTCTTTGAACTCTTTTATAGGTTTTGTTTCCTAATCTAGCTTTGATTTCATGTCATCTCCTTATAGGAATCGGATTACCTGAAAAAGACACTAAAAATACCCCAATAGTATTTATTTATATACAAAAATAGATAAAATATGGGAGAAAAAATACAATATATGATACTAATCACACCCCACACTTATCTTTTGCTAGTCCTCGAGCAAAACCTAACCCTAAAAAATAAAAATAAAAACCCTAACTCACTTTCACAAGAATCGTGATTGCACTTAGTACGTGCAACAAGCCTTGAAACCCCTAGGTTATCCTACTGGACGAGTGTTGTCTCGTGAGGGTTTGCAGTGAATATACCCACAAAATTCGTGAATAAAATATATTAAGGAATAAAGAAAAAAAAATATGGATAACCAAAAATCAAGCAAAATAAAAATTTTATACAAAAGAAATTTTTTTTTTATATATTTTCTTCAATTAATCTTACTAATATACAAACTCAAAAACGCATTTAGATTATCAATTTTCAAATCAAGCGTCATATCAGATACGCTTATTATTCTAATAAAAAACTCAAATCCTATCTTTCAATACTCACTAACAGATAATTCATTGGCTCATATACATCTACGTGCACGTGTGATAGTCTATTTCGGTCTTGGACACCAATTCTAACTCATAATTCATATCCTCTCTCATAACAATTTTTTTCTTTTTTTAAAGAATATTTCACGTTTCATACGAATATTCACGCTTGCTTAGACGCAAAGTAGCCGATTACTTGGATCATACTCTTTTTTTTTTTTACTATTGAGGCTATTGCCTTAATACTAGGCACACTGATGAGTATCATATATTGTATTTTTTCTCCCATACTTTATCTATTTTTATATATAAATAAATGCTACTCAGGTATTTTTAGTGTGTTTTTCAAGTAATCTAATTCATACAAAGAGATGGCATAAAATCAGAGTTGGAGTAGAAAATCAAAATCCGAAAGTTTTCTAAAGTGGGAAAGACTACGAGACCACGATGCTGCAAAGAGTCAAAGTGCAATACAGTCATCAAAATAAACTCAAAAGGAGAAAATACTCAAGGGGAAAAAATTCGTAAATTAACTACCTATTTTGACCGCTAATTAGCGGTAATTACCTCTAATTAGCGGCCTAAATTGGGCCCTAGTTTTCTTCCGTGGCTTCGTTTTAGTCTTGTAGTTTCACAATTGTATTAGAATTGGGTTTAGTTTTTCGAAACTTATATATTGGCCGTATCCTTATATTATAGGGAGAATCTTGTAAGTTTTGTACTCGTTTTTAATTAAATAAAATTAGGGTTTTGCTAAAGAGGTGACAGCCACAATATCGTGCTCCATAGGTAAGCTATTGCTTTTAATTCTTTATTTGCTTTTTTTAAATTGCTTTCTAGTATAGATTTATTCGCTTTCTAGATTAGATTTAATTGCTTTCTAGAATCATGTGTAGCTAATTTAGTTTAGCTCTACGATGTAGATGAAACTAGAATCCACCATGTAATTGCTCTTTAGTATTTTTCTTCCTAATTAAAATAAATAAAGATATGATTTTTTCATGAAAAGATTAAAATACAAGAACTTGTAGATTAATACTTTGATAGGTTATACTTGAGTTAAATTTCTTGATAGCCTATACTTAGTTAGGGTTTGGAGTTGTTGGTTTTTATTTTTATTATAGATTTATCTAATGATTTAGTTTATTTTTATGAAAAGTAGTATCTTTGATGAGTTATGCTTGCACACCACTTGATAGCTCATACTTAGGGCACTTTAAATAAAGATTAAACTAAAAGATCACCTTTTTATGAAAGAAGAAGATAATAGAAGTAAATATATGGTTGGAAACTAGTAAATTCTAGATCCTAGGCTAATTAGAACAACCAAACTTCAACCTAGAATCCTTTGTTAATCCGCAGGACTATAGAATTAGTAAGAATTGCGAAAACACTTTAGATCCCTGTAGGACGACCTGTACAACGCTACACCGACACTGTGCACTTGCAGTTAAATTATCACATCAAGTTTTTGGCGCCGTTGCCGGGAATCGACGGTGTTTTTCTTGCTTTTTCTAAAGTTTTACAGGTTAATAGTGTGTATTGAGTGTGCATGGAATAGAAATTGCAGATACAGGAAAAGGATCAGAAGAGCCTCTGGACTAAGCAGCAGAAACTAGAGAGTCAAACTCTCTAGTTTAGCTGCTATTTAGCGGCCAAAATCGCCAATTAGCGGCAAGTAAAGGTGATTATGAACCCAAATTTCCTTCTGTTCTGTGATTTGGTTCCCTGGTTCTGTAGAAAAATTCAAAAAAAAAAACAATCAATATTTTTTAATTTTCTTTTCCATCTCTCTCCCTCTCCACCTTTTTCAAAAAAAAATTTAATTAAAAAAAATGTTTCAAAATCAAACTGGTTGCTATCATTGTCGTGATCCATATCATAATTATTATCAGTGTCCATGGATAGAAAGTTCGCTAGAACTAAGTCATAATCAAATTCACAACACATATAATGAATCTACAAGCTCTTCTTATACACAAAATTACAATTATGAATGGATGAATAATTCTAATTTTGCATATAATCACGAGCCATATCAAGAGAGTCCTCCATCTGATCCTTTCTTTGTGGGCTATTCATCTTCATGTTCTACATTCAATCATGAACATGATATTCAATTGAACATGTTAGATGAAAGATTAAAAAGATTAGAAGCAAGTTATGAATGTCATGAGAATATACTTTCAACCACTTCATATCTGTCATCAACTATGTACACAGATCTATCATATGCACCATCAAATTTCACTCATGATATCGATGCAATCATTTGAACAAAATGAGAATAATTACAATCATGAGTCTGAGGAACAAAGACGTAGAATAGAGGAAGGTATACAAGCTTTGCCACAATCATCCTCTTAAACTGCAGTTTATATGGAAGATCTTCTCAAAATAATTTCTCAAACAAAATTTTTTGGGGATCAACCATCTACTAGTTTGAACATATCTGACTCCAACAAGCAACCACTCCAGTTATCTATTGAAGTAGATATGATTCAAAATGAATTGAATAATTTTATGCATGATGAGTCTATAATTCAACATTGTGATCAACCTATTTTAGACCATTGTGAAAATAATTATGAAGAAATTGGTGATAAAGAAAAAAATTTGCATGATGATTTGTCTCATGATGAGCTTGCTAGTGACACATTATCATTTGATTCTTTTGATGGAAATTGTGAAGAAATTTGTGAATTTTTTTTTTATCCCTTCATAATAACTTGACAATGATAGTCCACTAGTATAGCATTTTCTTTTGAGAATTTTGATGACAGGATTGAAGAAAATTTGCATGAAAGCCTATAATACTTGAAGATTGGAAGGAACTACAAAAGGAAGAGATTATGGTACCTAATGATTTAGAAGAACGATCTAAAATCGAGCTCATGATTCCGCAATATCAAAGTGAGTATGTTATTTCACAAGTTGATAAAACCAAATACTTACTGCTATGAAAGATACTCGTGGGTCAAATATCGACGATAAAGGTACGATTTCCAACTTTAAAATTTTATTATTGAATAAAAAAAAGAAAGGTAGAAATAAATTGAGAAAAAACAAAAATAAGATGGAGAGATTAAATGCAAAACCGACAAAAAAGCTAAGTTCATCCATATCAAAACATAAAATGACACACTATGAGAGTGGAAAGCGATCAATAGGTCGTAATGGGTTTGAATTTTCTAGTAAATGTATAATATGTATATCATAGTTTTCTTATTTATTTTACCACACTTGGTTTGTGATGAGGGCATATACGAGTTTAGGTGTGGGGGAGTGGGTTAGGATATATATATATTTTTTGTGATTTTAGTTTTTTAGAGTTTTTTTAGATGATTTTTGGGTTTCTTTATTTTACACTTTGGGTAGTTTTTAGGGTAACTAACTGAAAAAAATTAAAAAAATTGAAAAAAAAATGAAAAAAAATAAATAAAAAAATTTAACAACAAATTTATGATTTTTTATCAATAGATCAACTTAATTACAGATAAAAGAACAAATTTAGATTTGAAATTGTGTAGGAGAGTAAATTGGACGATACACTTTGAATTTTATGAAAAAGATTAAAATCCAAAAAATAAATACCGCTAACAGTAGTTTTGAGGCAAGTATACATGTATTTTTCACTTCACAATAGTTTATTAGGTTAAGGACAAAGATGATAACGAATAAGTAAGTCTTCTCTCTCTAAACAAAAAAAAGAGTGAGAATAAAATAATGGGGTGAGCCTGATATTAAGGCAATAGTCTCGAGTGTGATAAAATAATGGGGTGAGCCTGATATTAAGGCAATAGTCTCAAGAGTGAAAAAATAGTAGGATCCAAGTAATCGGGTACTTTGCGTCTAAGTAAGCGTGAATATTCGCATGAAAGCTGAAATATTCTAAAAAAAAGAAAAAGAAAAGAGTATGAACCGAGTAATCGGGTACGTTGCGCCTAAGCAAGCGTGAATAATCGCATGAAAGGTAAAATATTCTTAAAAAAAAGAAAATAAAAAAATAAAAAAAAGAAAAAAAAAAAAAAAAATTGTTATGAGAGAGGAGAAGAATCATGAGTTAGAGTTGGAGTCCAAAGCCAAAGTAGACTATCACATGTGCACATAGATGTATAGGAGCCAATGGATTATCTATTAGTGGTATTGAAAGATAGGATTTAAATTTTTGATTAAAATGATAAGTGTATTTGATATGACGCTCGATTTGAAAATTAATAATCTAAATGCGTTTTTGAGTTTGTATATTAGTGAGATTAATTGATGAAAATATCATAAATTTTTTTTCTTTCTTTTGTACAAAATTTTTATTTTTTCTTAATTTTCGGTTATCCTTATTTTTCTTTTCTTTATTTCTTAATCTATTTTCTTCATGAATTTTGTGGGTATATTCACTACAAACCCTCACGAGACACAACTCGTCCACTAGAGTAACCTAGGGGTTTAAAGGCTTGTTGCACGTGCTAAGTGCAATCGCGATTCCTGCGAAAGTGAGTTAGGATTTTTCCTTTTCTTTTTAGGATTAGGTTTCACTCGAGAACTAGCAAAAGATAAGTGTGGGGTGTGATGAGTATCATATATTGTATTTTTTCTCCCATACTTTATCTATTTTTGTATATAAATAAATGCTACTCGGGTATTTTTAGTGTGTTTTTTAGGTAATCCAACTCATACAAGGAGATGACAAAAAATCAGAGTTGGAGTAGGAAATCAAAGTCCAAAAAAATTCTAAAGTAGGCAAGACTACGAGATCACGATGCTGCAGAGAGTCAAAGTGCAATACAGTCATCAAAATAAACTCAAAAGGAGAAAACACTCGAGGGGAAAAAAATCGTAAATTAATACCTATTTTTACCGCTAATTAGAGGCCCACATTGGGTCCTACAAACCTAGTTTTCTCCCGTGGCTTCGTTTTAGTCTTGTAGTTTCACAATTGTATTAGAATTGGGTTTAGTTTTTCGAAGCCTATATATTGGTCGTATCCTTGTATTATAGGGAGAATCCTGTAAGTTTTGTACTTGTTTTTAATTTAATAAAATTAGGGTTTTGCTGAAGGGGTGATGGCCACAATACCATGCTCCAGAGGTAAGCCATTGCTTTTAATTCTTTATTTGCTTTTTTTTTTAATTACTTTCTAGTATAGATTTATTCGCTTTCTAGATTAGATTTAATTGCTTTCTAGAATCATGTGTAGCTAATTTAGTTTAGCTCTACGATGTAGATGAAACTAGAATCCACCATGTAATTGCTCTCTAATATTTTTCTTCCTAATTAAAATAAATAATGATATGATTTTTTCATAAAAAGATTAAAATACAAGAACTCGTAGATTAATACTTTAATAGGTTATACTTGAGTTAAATTTCTTGATAGTCTATACTTAGTTAGGGTTTGGAGTTGTTGGTTTTCATTTTTATCATAGATTTATCTAATGATTTAGTTTATTTTTATAAAAAGTAGTATTTTTGATGAGTTATACTTGCACATTACTTGATAGCTCATACTTAGGGCACTTTAAATAAAGATTAAACTAAAAGATCACTTTTTTATGAAAGAAGAAGATAATAGAAGTGAATACATGGTTGGAAACTAGTGGATTCTAGATCCTAGGCTAATTAGAACAACCAAACTTCAACCTAGAATTCTTTGTTAATCCGGAGGACTATAGAATTAGTAAGAATTGCAAAAACAGCTTAGATCTCTGTGGGACGATCTGTACAGCCCTACACCGACACTGTGCGTTTGTAGTTTAATTATCACATCACGCACCCTATTATTTTCTTACTCTCAAGGCTATTACCTTAATACCAGGCGCACCCAATTTTTTTATTGTCACTTTTTCTTTTCTTTTTTTGTTGTTTAGAGAGAGAAGACTTATTCAATTGTTATCATTTTTGTCCATAACCTAATAAATTATTACGAAGTGAAAAATAGATGTATACTTACTTTAAAATTACTGTTAGCAATATTTAATTTTTAGATTTTAATTATTTTCATAAAATTCTTAGTGTATCGTCCAATCTACCCCCTATCAAATTTTAAATCTAAATTTATTCTTTTATCTGCAATTAGGTTGATCTATTGATGAAAACAAATAAATTTTGTGGTTTATTTATTTATTTATTTTTTAGTTAGTTACTCTAAAAACTACCCAAAGTGCAAAATAAACAAACCCCAAAAATCTAAAAATAAAATAAAAATTCTAAAATCAAACCCTAAAAAAATTAAGGAAAATATCCTAACCTACTTCCCCACACCTAAACTCATGTATGCCCTGATACATGAATCAAGGGTGGTAAAATAAATAAGAAAACTATTGTACAAATAATATACAAATAATGAGAGTCATAAAAAGTTACGATCTCAATATTGTCACCCTATTAACTCATGGAAAGCGGTTACGACCTCTCGATCACTTCCCACTTTCATAGTGTGTGCGTTTTTAACGTGAAATGGGTACATTATTATATCTCATCAACCTCTTACAAGTCACGAAATTACCTGTCTGTAGCTTATGCTGTCCTCGCCTTATTTTTGTCCACATGTAGGCATTAATAATTTGGTTAAATGATTCTTCATTATAAACCTGCCAATCATCATTAGTAACAAGCAAACATGTAGAAACATCATGAGGTGAGAAGAGTGCTATATGATTAAGTGAATGAGGTCGTGGCCCTTCTAACTCATGAAGTAATGCGAGCTCTTCTGCAAACAAATTCTCAAAAGTTTGCTCATAAATCTATGGTACACTTGCATAAGTATCATCATACATAGAATTAGTATGTGCCAATTCATCTAATAACATGAGCTCAACTTTGAAAATTTGCTCAAATGAGGGTTCATCATGAGTGCAAGAAATAGAATGAGAGTGCAGACTGTGAATCATATTTACCTCAATGAGGGAGCTCGATGTGTGCTCATTCATATTGCATATGTTTAATGCCACAGTCAAATTCCCAAATGATAACTTCATGAGGTCACTCCTGTATTTAATTAATATATTTGATGTTGTAAGGAATGGTCTACCCAAAATAATGAAAATTTGATACCGTGGATTGAAAATCAGCTCAGTTTCTAAGACAATGAAATCTACAGGAAAGATTAACTCATTGACCTTAATGAGCACATATTTAACCAGACCAAGTGGTCTCTTGATTGAACGATCAGCTAACTGTAATGTGATCCTGGTAGGTTGAAGTTTTTCTAACTCCAGTTGGTGATAAACAGTGTAAAAAAGCAAGTTGACATTTATCCGTAAATCAAGCAACGCCCTATCAAATATAGTGTTCTCAATAGTGCATGAGATTGTGGGGGAACCTGGATCCTTGTACTTGACAGACAATGAGTTAGAGAGGATTTGTGTTATATTTGCAATAAAAAAAACTTTCTCAGGCTTCTTACTTGTTTCTTAGTACACAAATCCTTAAGAAATTTGGCATAAGTTGGAACCTGTTTTATAATGTCAAGGAGTGAAATATTAACCTTCACTTGCTGAAATATTTCAAGAATCTTCTCTACTTGCAGTGAAAACTTCCTAAGCCGATTGGGACATGCTACTTTCGGCTCAGGAACAGGTTCTTCTGAATGAGTATGTAACGGTGATGGAGATGATGGAGATGGTCATGGAGAAAGGGGTGGAAGAGATGGTGTAATCTGCGAGATAGTAAGAGTGAGATCAGAGAGCATGGCCACATTATTGTCCACTTGCTTGTCAGATCTGAGCGTGTGAATGGCATTGATTGGTGGACATGCAACTGATTAGAGTTTGAGGAACTGGTATTAGGGTTTGTTAAGGGTTGACTTGGAAAATTACTCTTGCCACGTTCACTCATTTGACTCGCTAATTGTCCAACCTGCTGCTCTACATTCTTAATAGATTGAAAGTTCATGAGCAGGTGCTGATCTGTTCTTTGAATAAAATCAGTTGACACTTTCATAAGATTTTGCATGTTCATGTCAAGGTTGGACATTTGCGTGTCAAACTTGGATTGAGACTTGAGAAGATTTTCAACGTTCTTCTCAAGTGACTGCAATTGCGTTTCTTGATCATTATTAGCCCTTGTTGTGATGTGAGTGGTTTTGTGCAGGTGGTCTATTATGGTTGTTCCCATAATTTGAAGCATTATCAATACCCATATTTGGTTTTGGGAACTGACCATTAGTTGGAGGCTGCATGGTAGGTTAGGGGCTCCCTGATATTGCCCCTGACCCCATGAGAAATTTGGATAATTTCTCCAGCCAGGATTGTATGTAAGAGCGTATATATTATTCATGGGTAGTTGATACAAGGCGTTAGTCTGCTCAAGTGTGGGACCCATAGGATTCACTAATAGTGAACACTGCTCCATAATGTGATTTGAAATTCCGCAATTAAAGCATGTGGGACTTTGGATTTGATTCACTTGACCCACTTGTGGAGCACTAGGAGTCTCTAATGGCTCAATTTTCCTCATAAGGGCTGCAATCTTAGTTTCAGCAACTATAGAGCTGTCGACGCTATGAATCTCACCCTTATGTACAGAAGTTGATGCACTGGGTTTCTCAGCGGGACTCTCCCACTGCATAGTCTTTCATGATTGGTCCTTAAGAAAGTCCCATTCTTCATCCTCGTTCTTTCTCATGAACTCTCCCTGACACAGACTCAAGAAGAGTTTTGGATATGTAATCGAGTCTTTCATACACGATTTGACACAACCGCCACTTTTCTATCGCATGGCAGATCCTTGAACCATTCTAAGTATTTTCAGAAGGGTTCTCCCGGCACTTGACGAAATTGATTGATTTGATTTTGAATTCTTGCCGTCGTACGCATGGGATAATACTTGTTTAGAAACACTGCAACGAATTCATCCCAAGTAGTGATTGAATCAGTAGGCATACTGTACAACCACTTCTTGGCATTTTCCTTGAGTAAAAAGGGGATAAAGCGGAGTTTAATTGCATCCTCCGATAAGTGCTGCAGTTTTATCATCATGCATACTTCTGGAAATTCACTGATAAAGAGATATGCATCCTCTGAATCAGAACCAATGAATTTAGGAAGCATGCTGATGTATTACGGCTTCAATTCATAATGATTACCTGCTGCGTATGGAAGTTTTATGCATGATAGTAGTAATGTACGCAACGGGTAACATTGATCCTGAAAGATCGGATCGGTTGGTCCATCTTGTCACCCATGAAGAAATCTGATCTCACTAATTGACCAAATTGATCACGGGTCCAATATGACATGAACCAGCAACCATGAATGAATGCGTGAATTTTCTAGACTAATGCACGAAGTGGGGTATGGTGGAGATAAAATGGTGGACGAGATATGATCAAAATCAAATAAAACAAATGTGATGTCCTACATTTTCTAATTTTTATTTTTTTACAGACTAAGAGACATGAAATACATAATTGGAGAAATATTAGTGGTATATTTTACTTGAACTACCGCCAAATGGCGCTAATTGCCGCTATTTGGCGGTAAAATCAGGGAATCTTGGTCCCTGATTTTTTCAGTGCACTCAAGAAACTTCTCTCTTTCCTTTTAACTTCATGTATCTGGACTTTTAGATCCCTACACACTCAACAAACACTGTTAACCCGTAAAATATTAGAAAAAGCAAGAAAAATACCGTTGATCCCCGACAACGGCGCCGAAAACCTGATATGATAATTAACTGCAAGCGTACAGTGTCGGTGTAGCACTATACAGGTCGTCCCACAGAGATCTAAGGTGTTTTTCTATTCCTACTAATTTTACTATTCTAGCGGATTAACTGAGTTCTAAGTGGAATTTTGGTTGTTCTAATTAGCCTAGAATATAGAATCCACTAGTTTCCAACAATGAATTGCTTCTATTGTCTTCTTCCTATCATAAAAATTTGATCTTTTAATTTAGTTTCTACTTAAAATATCATAAGTATGGACTATCAAGTAGTGTGCAAGTATAATCCATCAAAGATACTATTTCTCATAAAAATAAACTAAATTACTAGATAAATCTATGACAAAGATGAAAAGTAACAACCCCAAACCCTAACTAAGTATAGGCTATCAAGATATCTAATTCAAGTATAACCTATCAAAGTATTAATCTACGAGTTGTTATATTTTAATCTCTTCATGGAAAAATTATATCTTTATTATTTTATTTTAGGAAGAAAATAGTAGAGAGCAACTACATGATAGATTTTAGTTTCATCTACATCTTAGAACTAACCTAAATTAGCTACTCATAGTTCTTGTTAGAAATATCATATTTTTTTTAGAAAGCAATTAAAGATTATACTAGAAAGCAAGATAAATCTATCTAGAAAGCAATTAGAAGAAGATTACCTAAGAACAATTGATATGCAGTAAAGGTTACCTCTGGAGTCGGTATTGTGGCCGTCACCCCTTTAGCAAATCCTAATTTTTATTAATAAAATTCGAGTATGAACTCTCTTCTACTTCCTCTATGATTTATCTACTACATAAAATCCTAGAATACAACGATATGACCAATATATAGACTTCGGAAATTAAATCCTAATTTTGATACAACAGAAAACTACAAAATTACGTTGAATCCCTCATAGAAACCTCAACCAGTGGGACCCACTTTGTATCGCTAATTGGCGGCAAAATGCCGCCAAATTGCGGCATTATTATGGAGTTGCCTTCTGATTTTTCTCCTGCACGAGTCTCTTGTCTTGTTCTCTTGATTATCTTAACTGTATTGGACTTTGACTCTCTGAAGTATCTTAATTTTGTAGTTTTGCTCTCTTTGATAGGTTTTGTTTCCTAATCCAGTTCTGATTTCATGCCATCTCCTTGTACGAATCGGATTATCTAAAAAATACACTAAAAATATCCGAGTAGCATTTATTTATATATAGAAATAGATAAAATATGAGAGAAAAATACAATATATGATACTAATCAGTGGTGCACACTAAAAAGGAGTGACTGAGATATGAGATGGATTATGAGGCAAAGACCGTTGGTTGTAGTTGATCGGAGCGTGGATCGAGAAATCGGTATCCAATTAAAATGATCTAGGAGTCGAATCAAATATTTTCCAACATTCCGGATGCAGTGGTATTTCAGATTAGGCAAAATCTACTGTTTGGAGTAGATCGACGGTGATTGAGTAGTCGATATTGATCGAGATGGCCGATGGTCAATGGTTGACTAATTGTACAATGATGAGATATGGGGTAGTACTTCATGGTGATGGATACAGTTATATCAGAATAGTGTAATACATAGTAATGTATAATCATATTGTTTGCCTCATATATGGTCACGATTTTTTGGATCAAGGTGAAGTACGATTTAGGTATTTCTTTTGTCTAGTGCATAATATGAGAAGTGATTATGAATGATCAGGTGGTCATGGTATCTTGACCGAGGTGTTGCACGGTGTAGAAATTATATTTCTCATTGAAGAATATGGTGTAGTAGTCATGAGTGCTTAATGGAATATGGTGTAGCGATTATGAGCAACTGGTGAAGAGTATGGTATAGTAATCATAAGTATTCAAGACAATATAGTTTAGTGAATATGAGTACTCGGAAGAGAACATGATTTAGTGATCATCAGTGCTCAAGTATAGAGATAGTAATGATTGTACAAATTGTTCCTGGTAGGTGAAGCTGATCGTGCGGTGGATGTGTGCAAAGTGAATGGCAAGAATTATGGAGTTTCTCAAAGATGCATCATTAATCAGATACGAGCCAAGGTGGAGATTGTTGGGTTTATGTCTCACATAAGTTGAGTATTTAGATATGATCAAAGGATTACGAGGAGCCCTAATTGGACTTGAGTTAGAAGACCTATATTCTAATTGGATTGAAATATCAATTAGATGATGATAATGTTATCCTAATAGGATTAGAATAGTAGCATTATATATATATATATATATATATATATATATATATATATATATATATATATATATATCTTATATGTGATATGAGAGATGTGAGCAATTGATGGGAGAGAGATACTTTTGTTTTTATGAGAGGTGTGAGAGGTAAAAAGATACTTGTATCTTTTTTTGTAACTTTTTTCTCATAATGAATATATCTCTCGTTGTTCCTACAAACGTAGGTCGAACTTGATCGACTGAATTATCTTAATTCTTTTATGCTCTTCTTGTGTTTATGCTTTACTATCTTGTTGAGCTCAATATTGTTGTCTTTGCAAGATCAAATTGGGAGTTTCGATCCCTAGCAACCTCCATTTTGGTCCCATCTAGGAACCAAGTTAAGTAATCCAATTGCCAATTGCTTGAGGTTAACTTATCTCTAAAACATAACTGAGGTTATTTGGCAACATAATTGGAGTTCAAAAAACTCTAATTATATCAACTTTCTAAAGTATTAGAACCCTAATTCTCGTATAAGTTTTGATGATATCAAACAAAAAGAAGAAAGAATACATGCTAATATTTTGCGAAGATGCATCGTTGAGAGTCGATCTTGAGACTGAGGGTGAGACAGTAACTTGTAGGCAAAGTCCTTTGTAGCTGTAACACCCCCAATCTCAAGATACATGTAGCGCTCGACAACATATCATAAACGAATATATCAAACCTAAAATACATGAATACAAACATCTATAATTATCACAAATACATGCACATATACAATTATATAATAATATGGAATTAAAAAAAATAAATTTATTTCAAAAAACAATGATCAAGACAAGTTTATAGAAGGATCAAAATAATCCCTATTACATCATCGAGAAGTTTAATTTTGAAAAGGATGAATAATAAAGTTTTACAAAAAAATAAACAAATAAATAAATAAATACTAGAAAGAGTCCCTTTTGTGTTCCTCTTACAATGAATGCACCTATTAAGAATCTACTAACTCTTTGAATTATATTTCCAGCTATGGTGGGTTTTTCTTCTCAGTAACCTGCAAATTAGTCTCTGGGCATACTAAATCAAGGTCGTTAGAATGACCTAACAAGTGCCTAAAAATGAAGGATAATAACTCACAGGCACATTATGTGTAATATGCATATAAATAATGCACAAAATATTATTAAAATATGAAACAAACGAGAGCATCATAAAAAATAAATCATGTAAAATGATTCTTGGATTTTATTATAATTGTCTTGAAAATGATAGTGATTAATGGGGGTATATGCATGTCCTGAATGATACTGTAGTAGATATAGAAAAATAGAAATAAACGTGTATATGAAATATGATATACCACATTAATGTCTCTTGCATATTAATTTAGAATTGTTAGGAGAAAAAATCACATATTTTAAGAGAGTCTCGTACATATTTAGAATAACAATCTCATGGCTCCTAGTACTATTCTAGGACTGTAACGCTAGGTGCCCAAGAAAAACATGATGGACGAGCGTATGCTCTTAGGCTCGAAGTCTTATAATATAACATGATGGTGATCCAATAATCACCCCAAAACCTCTTACGTTAGATTCCTAAAATTTTGTTGCACAACCTTAAAAAAAATAAACCTCCCAAAAATTGTGCCAAGTTCTTCCTTTCAGTTCACCCTAAGTCTCATGATTTTATTCTTACATCATAAGTATATAAATAAACTAAATTAACATGTATAAGACAATAAAAAAATTTACTATCGCCATAGCTTAAGGAAATAATGTAAAATTAGTTTATACATAATCTAACCTTTTAGAAACAGTAGAAGAGTTTGAGATTAGTTTTCTTACTGGTATAATTAAGTTACTTCTGTTGGATCTGTCATTGTAAAAAAAATTAAAAATGTATCTAAAGAAAAATTTAGTAACAAACACTTCAACATATACTCTTTCATATTTTAAAAAAGAATTTAAACATGCTCAACTTTCGAAAGTGGCTTTTATTTTTTTAGTCTTTTGTTGTTTTATTTAAATAATTATTTTATCTTTTTCATTCCACCTTTCCTTTATGCTGCAACAACACAGAGAAAGGAAACATTTTTTTTAATATTTTTTCTTTTCTTTTCTTTTTCTTCCTCTTTGTTTAGCCTGATAAAAACTAACCATTCCTCCTCCTCCTCTTCTCACTCTCTTATGCTAGAACCAAACCAGAGAGAAAATAAAGAAGAAAAAAAAAAGGAAAAAAATGATAAAAAACAAATAAAGAAATTGATATCAAGAAGAGTAAGTAATGCTTCTATTTTTGTTCGTTTCTTGAAAATTTTATTTAATTTATATTTGTGTACGTAATTTATTTGGTGAATTCTTGGCTCACAATTTAGACTATTATTTTGTAAAAATACTCAATTCACAATTTGACTATTGAATGATATTGAGAACTAAATCAGATTATTGAGTCAATCTTGATAAAATTAAATTGTATTAGTTGTCATTATACTAAGTCTTAATGAAGCAAACCCTGAATGAAGCGCTTTACGTGGTTAAGTTGCATGCATTCTCTGGTAATGATAATTTATTATGGTTAAGTTCCATGCTATAACACCCCTATATGTTATTAACTATTCTTTATATGGAATAGTACATGTTAATTAAATGTGGATAAGTTGCCTATAGATAATCTATATTAATATATGGTGGTAGTTAATAATTTATAGTTTATAATAGTATTATAAATGTTACCCATTCAAATAATTTATTATAATTTAAAAAATATCGTATATACTGTTAAGGATTAATACATTTTTTAAAAATAATCTTTTGGCCTCTATACATTTAAGATATTTTATTACATTTGCCTATAATGAAAGTATTATGTTACAACACTTTTATAAATCAAGTACATCACGTATTATAAAGTCGGGGATGAGAAGAAGCTATATGATAGATAAGAGGCATGTCGTATAAGAATTATTGCAATGTTAAGGCTGAGAATTTTTTACTACAACGGTTTGGGTGATACTAGATCACCGATTGATAATTGATACCCAGATTGGTATATCCGTTACTATAATATGATATAGGGATTTAATTGTAATACTTGGCGGTATGACATGATTTAGCGCTATGCGATTAAGGTCGAGACCCGGGTATGTATGGGCTCTTATACGACAATAGAGAATAGCGCTATTTTATCCATCTGTACAATTTCCACAATTAATTTGGATGATGATTGAGACTAATAGAATACATGATTATAATACATAGAGTAATTATTGTCATATTTGTTTATTTAATTTTCTATTTATGCATTTATTTATACTCATTTATATGTTTAATCTATATGTTCATGAACAACACGGACATAAATATGTACATGCGTATTGATACTCCTATACTATGATAATACACATTTTCTCCACTTAAAGTATTACTTGTTGGGTTTAATCCCTTGGATTCACCCAGGTTTGGAAGGAAAAGGAGGGGAATCAGTCCCAACTGAAAACTTGTACTTCATTGACCAAACCGAATGACAGTAATTAGCGAAGTACCTTCTTGAGACCCTTTGTATATATTTATTCATATTTCTTTTTCCATGGGCACTGCTTACTCCTTTGTACTTTTTATTCTTTTGTGTTAATATTCAAAATAGTGTACCATCTTATATAATGAACACTTTATGTAAATAAAATCTTTTAAGTTTCAGACGTATTATTTATCAATCTGAATGTGGCAATAGTTACGGTTAATCCAAGATCATGTGACTGTTAGGTTATCTAGTATAAATTTAAGTAGTGTCCTCTATTTTGGAAAGCAGCTGAAAAACAGGGGCGTTACAGGGTGGTATCAAAACCAGGTTTAGGTAAAAGACCATATGACTACTGCCACATAAGAAAATGTATGTGACTTATTCTTGATAATTATTCCTTATTATTTGATATCTGTCTTATCTAGTATCGTGTTTGTCCTATTGTTTTCTATTCGTTTGGAATATCTATCTTAGAATTCCTTGTATTGATTCCTATCTGGTCCGTTGCAGAATAATGTCGATGCAATCTTATGCGAGTGCGAGTGCAAGTCCGATGGATGAGACCTCTGAGCTTAGGAACCTAGTGTAAAGAGTAGCACAGACACAATAGACCACGGCAATATTGTTTGAGAAAATGTTACAGTCCATGGAGTCGGAAAGGATTGGAATAGTATCGGATTTCTGGAGGCTACAGCCATTAGTGTTTTTTGGGATGGAAGGACCATTAAAAACTGAACAATGGATTGTAGATATGGAGAATCTTCTAAAGACAGCAAGAATTCCAAAGGAGACTTGGGTGGAGGTGGTGTTTATTCAGTTGCCTGAAGTGGCTAGAACATGGTGGCTTGCCAAAGAGGTAAGGCACCAGGAACATCTAACCTGGGAAAAGTTTGTGGAGGCATTGAGGTATCCTTTGTAGGTCATAACTATAAGACCTACTCAAAGATATTCAAAGCAACATGTCACCTAGAGCAAGTAACTAAAGAAGGGAGATTAGTGACATTCAAAAGGACATTTAATCAAGGGGCAAGTTTTTCCTAGAGGTTTTAAGGCCCCTCGGCGAAGCGACAAATAGTGGCTAATAAAAGAGGTCCTTTAGTGAGCAATTTCTGCAATATGCCAGGAGATGTTCGAAAATAGTGTAGAAGAGCTCTGGGACCATGTTTAATATCCGGGTCAGTGGATCATCGGATAACTAATTATTCGAGGGCACAGTCCAGACAACAATCAACAACCGAAATTTCTTATCAATAGGCACCCAGACTGGTTGCAATGAGACCACCGGTTCTGAGGATTGAAAGACTGAACCAGAAAAGATCTTTAGAGACACAACAATAAATCTATACCAGAGCCCAAGGGGGAGCAGGACAAAGGCAGTGACATGTTAGACTAATAAATGCTGAGGAAGTTCAGACTACTAGAGGAGTCGTAACATATATGATTTTAGTTGGCAATCAACATCAACTGTTTTATTTGATTCTGAAACTTCATATTATTTTATCTCCGTCATATTTATTTTCTGTAATTCTATCAATTTTGTAGTCTTACCTATGAGGTGGGACATTAAGACTAGGAATGGTAGTATCATGACTCATAAGGAGTGTAAATTATATTCCTTGGTGATTAATGGTAGAGAGTTTTATGCTAATTTGGTAGTTATCAATGGAGGAGAATAGATGATATTTTAGGCATGGATTGGTTGAGTACCTTTTATGCGGTAATAGATTATAAGAGAAAAAGAGTAATATTTTAGATTTATGGTTAGATCAGAGTTTAAATTTGTTGGTGGAAGACAATCCGTAGAACCGACTGAATCTAAAGTGTCCCCAAAGGGAGGAAGCTATGGAAGTGGGAGAAGAAATGATTCCTTCTTAGATATATTTTCTGAAGAGATATCTGGACTACCATCAGTTAGGACAGTAGAATTTACTATTGATATTATCCCTAGAGCTGAATCAGCTTGTGGGCCATCTTATCGAATGGGAGTTGCAAAATTAGAAGTAGTTAAGAGACAAGTGTTTGCCATTAATTTGGATTTTATTGAAAACTCAAAGAGAGATTACAATAAGAACGGTTGCCCGTTTACAGAAGATGAGGAATATAGTATGCTCTTTATTTAATGTTGGGTTCTGTTTAGCCATGGTGGACGATCGTGTTCTCCATTGATATGCTCCAAACACAAGTTCTTCAGTTGGTAGCTTTTGCAAAGCTCTTGGATACGAAAGCTTTAGATTCTTAGAATAAGTACTCAAATAAAGATAATCCAACCGATCAACCTTTTTCTTAGCCTAGTTTTTGGCTATTTATAGAGGTTTGGAGATCTTTGAATTAGTGTAATTGTCCAATTAATAGCCTCTTTGATTTGAGAATTGATTTTCTATCTTTAATCCACTAGATTTGTATTAAATCCTCAGGATTTATAACTAACATCTTTAATCCTCTGGATTTGTAAGTTAAACACGAATTTCAGCCTTTAGATTTGCATTTTAACTCCGCAGCTTGTGTGGCATGCTCAGACTGGCATTTGAGTGTCAATGAAAGTGATTTTTGCCTCTTGAGGCTTTGTAATAAAACGCGACCCTCTGGGGTTCGCGTTTTGACTATACTTAGATCCAAATCATGAACTCTGAAGAAGGGTCTAACGCGGATCTCTCTTTAGTTAACGATCCACGTTTTAGCTCCTAGCAATATGTCATGCTTGATTAGACCTGCATTTGGCTACAAATGAGGATAGCTTTTATCCTCTAAGATTTAGGAGTGAAAGCGCGACCCTCTGGGATTCGTATTTTAATTATATTTAATTCTAATTGTGAGCTAAAAAGAAAGTTAAAAACGTGGATCTCTCTTTAAATAATGATTCACATGTTAGCTTCTCAACTGGGCCCTTGTTTGTATTGAAACGAGGTTATTTTTGGTTTTTATAAGTCTTTATGGGCCACAACGTGACCTTGAGCTTGAGTCATAGATTAGATCCACATTTTGATTAAAACATGACCCTAAGAGTCTACCAGCATCTCTCTTGATCGAGGATCCATTTTGAGGATAAAAAGAAATAATCTTATATTTTTAAGATTTTGAAGACAAAACGCGACCCTGAGGGACCTGCATTTGTCAACGTTTACCTAGCTTAAGACGCAGGTTTCTTTTAATGAGGATCCATGTTTCGGCTCCTTAGCCATTTTTAAGGCTTCAATGGCTTGCATTTCTTTACTTTTGGGGAGATCATTCATCTCTTGATATTTTAGACGTAAAACGCGACTCTATGAGATTTCATTTTAGCTTTTCTTGGCTCAAAACGTGGATCTCTATATGGCAGATGATCCGCGTGTTAGCCTTTTTTGGCTTGAACTATGAATCCCTAATTTTCTTTTCTTTTCTTAAAAATTTTACCAACAAAACCCTCTCCAAAGTTTTCAAAATTCTACAACTTTGAAGGTTGAAATAATTTGGATATATAAAATATGATTTATTTAGTATCCAAAATAGTTTTGAATGCGATTCCGTGATAAATTTGTGAATTTATTTTCGAACGCGACCCTACATTTGAGCCTCATGTTTGCATATAAATACGACTCTGCATCTGAAAAGGGAAAATGCGACCCTACGTTTAAAAATGCGAGTTTGTGTTTTAGGCGGCATATTTAAAGCACTGCCACTTTTGCTGCCTTTCTATCACAGAGATCGAAGTAACCCTGCATTTATAATGATGAAATCTCTTCGAGATTTTGACCTAAGATCTCGGCCATCAAATCTTCTAGCCAAAAATCTCAACCATCAAATCTTCTATATAAGACACAATGTCTCTTTCAAAAATCATTTAGAAATTTTTTATCTCTCAAGCTTTCTTTGCCTCCAAGCTTCTTCAAGCTTTTCGTATTCAAGTTTCTTCAAACTCCTCTTTTTAGCCTTCGGGCTTTTCTAACTTAAGTTCTTCTAGAACTTCTATAGAGAAAATAACAAGGAAATCTTCATCCTCTAGCCAAGCCGCCAGTAGCACTCAACACCCTCAAGTCACCTTTGGCTCTTCTCCGGCCTTGGTTCAGGAAGAACCTATAATTTGCGGTAAGCTAACGAGTTTCGCCTTGTTTAATTTCGGTGATTCGTTGTCATGGACTATTATTGAACTAAAAAACTCACATTTGAAAACATGGGTTTATGATCCATGTTTTATATCTGAAAACAGAGCTTAAAAAAAGCTTCTTTTAATTTTTAAACACGAGTTTGTTCTCCATGTTTTGAATTTGAAGGATAAAACTTGAGAAAGTTGATCTTTTTTAATTTAAAACACGGGTTTCTGAGGATTTGTGATCCGCATTTTGGATTTTTAAGACAACTTGATCATTTTTATTTAAAATGCAGGTCGCCAAGGATCTGTGATCTGTGTTTTGGATTTTTAAGATTAAACTTGTAAAACATTATCTTTTTGATTTAAAACGCGGGTTTCCAAGGACCTGTGATCCGCGTTTTGGATTTGAACAGCTCATCTTGTCATAGATTTGTCTAAATCCCTTTCTTTTTCTTTTCTTTGATTGGTGCAGCGAACTACGCTTAAAATCCTCCTTCCAAGAGTCATTATTTTGGCCATATTGGTGGGTAAGATGGTGAAGTTCAATTTAGGCTCTGAGATGAATTCCTCTTGTGCTGTTAGGGTTCTAGCAAGGATCATCTTAAGAAAATATTTAGCTCGAGCCTCAACACTTTGAGGGAACTCATGAAGGATGTAGTTTTTTAAGGTAAGGATAGAAAGAAAATGAAGAACCCAATCTTTCTGTTTGGAGACAAGATGAAGTCATCAGAAAATTGCCTTTTTGATTGTAACCATAAATGGTTGAGGTAGATCTGGGGAAACATATTTTTTTTGCAGAATATGGAATGATCATACCCTCTTTCATATCTTCAGGTAGCCTCCATTCCTAGAAAGATAGATTGGATTTAACAAAACCTCTAAACGGTGTGCTTCTTGGAGGTTTTGGGCAACTTCAGCATTTTCTATGAACACTGGTAAACATGTTACTGGTTTACTACCAGGTTCAAGAAGGAGTATCCTATTGGAAAGACTCTTATAGCTGTGAGTACCTTCCTAAATTATTTTGCCGCAGTGCATGGTGAGTTTCCTTGTAAAGATTTCATTAATCTCTGTAGCTATTGCAACATATTTCTTTCCACTTATATCTTTTTACAAGACTTTAAAATTGATTGCAAGGTACCACTCCTCATATTCTCAACTTTTTCCCATCTCTTTGAGGACCCAGAAAACTTCACGTCCTTTACATGAGCACTGGCTACATGAGATAAAAGATTTCGGGTATGTGTTATCTTCTCAAATTTCATCTTCAACAATAGCCTTCGTATGCTAGATATTGTTTTCTTTATCTGCATATCTTTCTTAATTTGGTTCAGAATATGAACAACTTCATAATTAAGGTATGGATGATAAATGATTGTAGGCAGTTTTATAACTCCAAAGTGCCTTTCGCAGTCTCCAATATTTATGGATCCACATGTTGTGCATTGGGAATATGCATTTGGTACAACTAGCTTTGAACTAATCAAGTCACTGACATCATTGATATTGATATGGCTAAGCAAGCAGAATTGGAGGCTCTTAAATCTGATCCTTCAAGTAACTTGACGCTTAGTGAAGAGGAGTTGCGGAGGCAAGCTACTGTCCAACCTTATGAAGCTATCCAACTGGAGATAAAGGATATTGAAGAGAAGATCAAGGCACTCTTGATGCAATAATTTGTATTTTTTATGTATGGAACTTGAATATTTTGTCAAGGAGCTCTTAAAATGTTAAATTGATAATGAGAATGGAAATATTTTAGTTGTCATTCATTCAGAGGTAACTATTAACTTAATCAATGAATTGGTATTGATAATCAGAGATATCTGTTAATTTGATACATTTTTGACTCTTTCACAAACTGTCAAGAGGTAATCATTAACTTGATAATATAGAGTCGATATTTATGTCCCAAGTGGATTTATGATGATTGAATAACTTTCTTAAACATGATAGAAGCTTTCCTGAACAAGTTTTATTTTACCTGTTCAATGACTTGTAGTATAACAGCTTTTTGACTTACCAGAGATAATTTTTAACTTAGCAAAATTTGGAGGAATGAATTTGATTTTATCAAAGGTAATTTTTTAACTTGACAAATTTTTGGTGGAAATTGATTTGGATTTTGTCAAAGGTAATTTTTAACTTGACAAATTTTGATGGAAATAAATTTTAGATTTGTTGGATGTAATTGTTTTGACAAATTTTGGTGAAAACAGAATTTGGTTTTGTCAGAGTAAATTTTTAACTTGACAAATTTTGATGGAATGAATTTGGATTTTGTTAGAGGTAATTTTTAACTTAACAAATTTTGGTGGAAATAGAATTTGAATTTGTCAGAAGTAATCATTAACTTGTTAAATTTTGGTGGAGATGAATTTTGATTTGTCAGAGGTAATTTTTAACTTGACAAAATTTGGTGGAAATAGAATTTGATTTTTTAAAGGTAATCATTAACTTGACAAATTTTGGTGGAGATGAATTTTGATTTGTTATAGGTAATTTTTAACTTGACAAATTTTGGGGAAAATGAATTTTGATTTGTCAGAGGAATTTTTAACTTGACAAATTTTAGTGAAAATAGAATTTGAATTTGTTAGAGGTAATAATTAACTTGACATATTTTGGTGGAGATAAATTTTGATTTGTCAGAGATAATTTTTAACTTGATAAATTTTAGTGGAAATAAATTTTGATTTATCAGAGGTAATTTTTAACTTGACAAATTTGCCAAAAATGAATTTTGATTTGTCAGAGGTAATTTTAACTTGACAAATTTTGTAGAAATGAATTTGGATTTTGTTAGAGGTAATCATTAATTTGACAAAAATTTTTTTGCCATACTCTGCTGGGGAAATTGATGAAATAACAATCCACAAAATATCGACTGCACCGTTGTAGGTTTGAATCTTCCGAAAGGACTTCTGTCTTACGAAGTTTCGATAAAGCTGGTTAGAAATGGGTTTTTCTTATAGGTGAACTCTATTTGATTGGTAGACAAATTAGTCCTATTTTGGAGATAACAGTGTTAAGAATTAAACACATTTGTTAATCTCTTTAGGGTCTTCATATACTTTGAGCAGACCAATGATCAAGTCGTAGTGTAGAATTTTTCTCTTGTTGAGGAAAAAAATTCAAGTATTTGTATCACATGATTTGATACTTTATACTCACTTTTCCGAGATACCGGTGGGGGATATACCTAATAGTTTGTACCAAGAAACTGCATCATTCTTTTCTGCATTTTTCAGAAGAAGTACTACAAAAAGTTTTTCTATGAAATCTTTTTATTACTGCTTTTCCGGGCAGCGGTCGGGGATTCCTTGATTCAATCGAAGACGTAAATGAGGGTTATTGAAGAGGATATGTATCTCAAACCACTAACATTTAATTTAATTGCTTCTTAATATTACATATGCTATTTCTGTATAATCTATTTTGCCTTTGAATGGTTCGGGATTCTTCTTGATACTCATCGAAGCCTTATTTAACATTCGTCGGAGACATGATAATTGGCTTGGCCTTCTGTGATGGATTTATTGAATATTACATTAGGAGTAATATTTCCTCAGAATCTTTCCATTGATTGGCATCATTTTCTTGTTGTCATTCGATTTTGCCAATTGGTATGTGCCATTTGAATAGATCGCGTCAATGACAGAAGGTCCTTCTCATTTTGATTGGAACTTTTCTTTGGATTTTTGATTGGATATAATTTATCTTCTTACTGAAATGACTAAATCACCTTTCTTGAAAGTTCTCTACTTGACCTTTTTATTAAATGTTTTGGAGATTCGCACCTGATAGATTTCAATATTTTGTTGTGCTTCAAGATGCTCGTCATCAAGGACTTCCAATTCTAGAAGTCTTTTTTTATGTTTCTCTTCTTGTGTCATTTTGGTTGCGTTAGCAACTCATAATGATGAAATCTGGATCTCCAAAGAAAGTACTGCTTTGGATCTACACACTGAAGAAAAATGTGTAGTGTTTGTAGGTGTCGTGATAGTAGTTCGGTATACCCAAAGACATTCTCCAAGTTTTTCATCCCAATCACATTGGTTGGATGAAACAAACTTTTTAAGGATCTTCACAATGGTTTTGTTGAAGAATTCTACTAAACCATTGCTGCAGAATAGTATGGAAATGAAACTATACTTTCAATCCGGTATTTGTTGCAAAACCTAGAGAACAACTGACTCATGAATTAAGGTCCGTTGTCATGAACAATTCTCCTAGGTACCCCGAAGCGGTGTATGACATGATGTTTGATGAATTTGATTACGTCTGATGTTTTCACTTAAGTTAGAGGAACGATTTCAGTCCACTTTGAGAAATAATTTGTTACGGCCAATATGAGCCAGTGACACTTTGTCGATGGTGGCGAAATTGACCCAATAATGTCCATTCCCCATATTTTAAATGGCCACGATGTAGCTCTTGGATGAAGATATTCTGGTGGCTGATGTATAAAGTTTACATGCATTTGATAGACTCTGCATTTTCTGGCATAAGGAACTGCATCTATTATCATCTTGGACCAATAATATCTCATTCTTTGGAGTCTATCTCAGAGTCTCGATCCCAGTTGATGTGCTCCGCAGATCTTGCTATGAGCTTCTTCAAGCGCTTCTTGTGCTTCTTTGTTAGAAAGACAGTGAAGCAAGATTCCATCATAAGATTTTCTATATAATGTCCGAACTTTAGCATTATAATATAATCGAATAGCCTTTCTTTGAATTGTTGTTACTTCTTTAGGATCTTTTGGCAATATCCTATAACGAACGTAGTCTATATAAGAAAATCACTAATCTCTTGGTTCAAGATCATACTCAAGAGCATATACTTCTTATGCTTCTTATTTTTTACATGAATTTAACTCCACTTCAAGTTTATTTTTCGGTAAAACTAATTATTTGCTTCCCACTGTTATGCATTTGTTGGAATTCTTGGGCAATGCTAAAGAAGCTAATGAATCTGTATAGCTAATTTGATGACGCGGCATATGACTGATGTAGAAACTGCTAAAGCTGTCAGCTATTTTCATGACTGCTTAGTAATATGGGATCTTTATTCTTGACTCCATATTCTTCCTTGACTTGGTTGATGATTGGCTAAGAATCTCCATATGCTTTTAAATATTTCATCTCCAACTATTTGACTATCTTTAGGCCAATCATCAAGGCGTTGTATTCAGCAATATTGTTAGAACAGGCGTCTATTAATGAATATGCTCATAAGATGATATGGTTGTTAGGAGAAATAAAGACAACCTCACCTCCTGCTACCATCTTTCCTTTGGATTCCATTCTAGAGGCACCGTCAAAATTGTCATACTTCTTCTATAGTTGCATTTTCTTCAGTAGTCTCTTGTGGAGTGCCTTCTTCTGGAGCTGTACTTCCTTCAGCTATTTCGTTAGGGATATATTGGTATATTTTGGAAATGCTGAGATTGGGTGCTCAGCTAAGAAATCAGGTATAGCTTGACCCTTAATTGACCTTTGTGGGATGAAGTGCATATCGTATTGCTATAACAAAATAGCTCAATTGGATAGTTTTAAATTTAATGACCCTTGTTTGATCATTAATATTCTAAATGGATTAACTCTCGATATAATATGGATTGTTGCCCTACCAAGTAGTATCGTATTTTCTGTACTGCAAGCACCAAAGGTAGGCATTCTTTTTCTACTAGGTTATATTGATGTTCAGTTTCAACCATCATTCTACTAAATAGTAGATGACTTGTTCATGTCCAAAATTATTCTTATGGGCTAACAAGGCTCTCAAAGAATGATCCATGGTTCTCACATATAACAGGAAAAGTATTCCTGTTATTGGAGCTACAAGGACGGGTGGCTTCGTGAGATACTCTTTGATCTCTTCAAAAGCTTTCTGACAAGCATCATCCATGATGAACAGTACTTCTTTCTTCATCAATCATGTGAATGGTTGACATCTCCTGGACAAGTTTGATATGAATCTGAGTATATATGCCAGCCTGTCCTTTAGTCCTTTCAACACATTGAGATTTCTAAGTGGCGGCATGTCTTAAGTTGCTTTAATTTTGTCTAGATCAGGATAAATTTCCTAGGAAGTGACTACAAATATAAGAAACTTTCCACTGGAAACTCCCAAAAAAGACTTAGTTGAATTCATCTTAAACTGATATTTCGGCATGAGCTTGAACACCATTATCTAATCATGAAGATGATTGCCTTTGCTTTTTCTTTTAATAGCTAAATCATCCACGTAGCATTCCACTGTCTTTCGAAGATGCTCTTAAAATATTGTGTTCATGCCGCATTGATATGTGGCGCCAGAATTCATTAGGCCGAAAGGCATAACTGTATAATAGTACACCCCCAGTGGTGTTAAAAAAGAAGTATGCTTCTCATCGTCTGGATACATTATAATTTGATTATACCCTGAAAATATATCCATGAATGACATCCGTTTATAGCTACAAGTATTGTTGATCATGATGTCTGTGATTGGCGAAGAAAATTCATCTTTCTGGCATGCTTCATTAGGTCTCAGAAATCGATGCAAAACCTGATTTTTCCATTCTTCTTAGTCACATGAACTATATTTACAACCCAATCAAGGTGTTGTTCTTCGCGAATGAAGCCTGATTCAATTAACTTCTTGATTTCACCTTCAATGGATTCCATTATTTGGGGTCGAAACCTCTGTTGTTGTTGTTTAACGGGTTTTGCATCTGGTCGGATATTCAACTTGTGCATTGCCACTTTTAATCCTGGCATGTCTTTGTAATTCCAGGCAAAATATTGATGTATTCTCGAATAAGACAAATCATTTCTTCTTTTTCTTCGTAAGATAAATTTTCACTTATAAATATGGGTTTAAAATTAGTTTCATCACCCATATTTATATGGATCACTTTATCTTCAACTTGAGGTTCACATTGTTAAAACTGAACTTCCCATTTTATGTTCAGATGTTTTGCCCAAGAATCATCCTTGATTGGTGACAATTCTTCATTTTTTTCCTTTTTGATCTATGGAGACCATGTTGATGGAGACTTCTTAAAAAAATGGCTCCAACACTTATATCTGAACCCCAACATAATGATTTAGATGAATGACTATGTCAGATTTCTTCATAATTTGTTTTTGAAAGGATTTCAGTAGTGGTAATAATTATAATCCCCTACCAGTTTAATTATAATAATCTGCCATTTTTCATTTTAGAACAAAGGGTTGTAGCATAGTTTTTCTTCCTTTTTCAAAGTTCAATCCTCTGCCTTTGGATAGGTTATATCCTATCTTTTTCATCATTTTATGGGTATTTTTGTTACAATGGAAGAACTCAGGATTTTCTTGCTCTTCTTCAGAGTCTAAGTAATTTTCCTTAATATTATTGTTTGCTTTTCCAAATTATATAGATCTTTGACCTTTATGTTTGGGCGGAACTTCAAAAATCGCTTCACTTGCATTTCTATTGTCATCACTTTGTATATTAAAGGATGAATGAATGGGTGCTTGGAATGATGCTAAGGAGTATATTTTATCAAGTTGATCACTAACTGTATCAGTGCTAGTACTTGAGAGTTCAGAATCAACACTAGATAAATAAACAAACTCTACATTCTCATTAATTACCCACTCACCATCAATATTGGCAAGGTCATTTACATAGAGGCCTTCACGGCTTATTACAATGGGTTCCATGCGCCAATCGGATCTTGAATTTTTGAATCCTGATTCAGTGCCGGCTTTATTGCCACTATCTGATTCTTCCAGGGCAGGTTGTTCAGCTACTTCAAATATGTATTGATATAACAGCGCATCCGTAAAGTAGATTTCTACCCGTTTGAAGGGTTGTTTTTCTGCCACCAGAGTTTCTTACATGTCCCTCTTTGTCCACATTTCATACACTGGTGAAGTGTAGAAGGGACAATAAGGTTAAGATGCATCCATAACCTTCCAAGTAGTAGGTTGTAAGACATGTTAGTATCTATTACATAGCATGTGACTTTTGTTTTTAGATTATCAATCTGGCATTTCAATTTTATCTTGCCCAAAAGTTTACAATCATTAGCATTAAATCCGAAAATGGTTGTGTTAGTTGATGCCAGTCTATTCATGGGGACTCCAAGATACCGTAGTACCCTCCTTGGCATCATGCTCAAAGTGGACCCAGGGTCGACTTGGCAGTCAATCTCCGTTGATCCTATGTAGCCTTTATAGTCCGATGATGCTTATTATTTTTCACTTGCATATCCTTTGAGGAAAAGGTTATGCAAGGTATCTTCTTAGAAACTTGATGGTATGCTGCACAGCCTGCTTTTTCTTCTGTTGTTTCTGGGATCTAGACTAGAAACACTTTGGAATCCTGCGGAGCTTCCCTTAAGGCTTCTCTGATTTTCTTGGATAGCCTCAAGAGCTCATACAGAGTGATCCTTGCAGGAATGTTGGCCAATTGTGCCAACACATCAAATCGGAAAAGTTTCTTGGAACTTTTCGTTACTTCTTTTTCTTTACTTTTAAGAGTTTTATCAAACATAATCTCTTTTCGTTTGTTCTTCTCCAGAAACTGAGCTTCAACCACCTGATTGTAATTTTTTAGGTAATTTCTTCCTGAATGCATTCCGAAAGGTTTCTGTTGGTCTTTATTGACCACCAATTATTCTTTGAGCTCCTCTTCTGAGTCTGAAAGAGGATGAGCAGTTGTGTCATTTTCAGGGACTGCAACGATAGTATTTGAGGTGCGTGCTTTTCCCTTAGACTTCTGCTTGGATGAACTTAAAATCCATTGTTCATCCTTGAGATGGTCTGGATATACCCACATTATCTCCCATTTTGATATTTCAAAGGGAGATAATCCTTTCCTTTATTGTTGATGAGGATCGTAATTTACAATCCTCATTGTACCTTTGGAAATTGGTTGAACTCCGTCTTAAATGTTGATTTTATCTAATCTGGAGCTTTTTCAAATTTGTAGGAGACCATATTTGCCGAAACTTTCTTCTGCTCTGGCTGCAACTTGATGACATAGGCATCCATTAGGGCTTGAATTTTATCTTTTAGGACGTAACAGTTCTTAGTAGGATGGTTAATGATGCTATGATACATACAGTAATTGGGATCATCAACCTTTCCTACTTCTTTGGGGCTCTTTGCCTTCAACAACTTCAACATATTCCTCTTCATGGGCAGATTAAAAATAGTGAAGTATACTTATCCTTAAAGGAATATTGCTTTTGAGGAGTCCTTGATGGAGGAGGGGTCCTTATAGGAGGAGGTTTAGCAGGACCTGAAGCATATATTGCTATCGTCTCTTTCCCTTTAGGTCGAGACGATTTAGGTGTTCTAGGATTATTTTTCTTGGTATTTTTCCTTCTTCAGCCTCAAGCCGTTGCGTAATTTCTTTACCTTCTTCGGCTTGTGTTGATAGTTCTTTTCAAGTAGAAGACTTCACAGTCCCCATCCTAGCAAAAACTTTAGTAGAGAGGTTATGCCTGTAAGTTTCCACTAAAGTCTTTTCTAGCATCCCATGTGGACATCTCAAAGAATCATTTCTGAATCTTTTTATGAAGTCTCAAGTCAACTCTTCCTTCTTTTGCTTTGTATCAAGGAGTGCTTGCATTGAGATCTCCATATCATCTTTGTAGAACCTGGTCAAGAAGGCCTTTTCCATATTGTTCCACGAGTTAATGGTTCCTGGCTCCAGTCTTCGGAACCATTCAAATGCTAGGCTGTAATGGTACTAACAAAAACCCATGTAATGATAGGGTCTTTCAGGCCAAATACTCTGTTTGTGACTTGAAATAGTATGTCACAATAGTAAATGAGTTGATTTGGCGAGCCTTTACCATCAAAGGACTTGAGTTTCAGAGACTTATAATTTTCTGGAAATGGTATATTCTCCCATTCTATCGGATACGATCTTACAACCCCCAACTCTTGTAAGTTGCTCTTATGATATAGAGTATTGAGCTAATTCTGGAAACTCTCTATGAGGGCAGCATGCGGATTGCCTTCATGTTCTGAACTCTCAGATTGATGGCGCGAGTGTTAAAAATGATTATTTTCTTCATGTTCCTCGCCACCAGTGCTCCTAGGAGGAGTTCAAGGTTCATTCTTTTTTCATTTCCCTTTATCCTTCCTCAAGATGTGGAAACTTTTGGAAGAGGTTTTTTCCTTATTTTTTTGTTTGCTCTTTAATTAGGAATTGGAGCATTCCCTTGTGCTTGCTTATGGACTCCTGTTGTTTCTGAACGATCTTGTCTTGCTCATTGATGTGAAAAATCTACTGTAAGTGCACAGAGTCGGTTGTAGTGCTAACAGGTCATTCCCACGAGGATCTAAGGTGTTTTACATTCTTACTAATCCTATTATTCTAATGGACTAATAAAGAATTCTAAGTTGAATTTGAGTTATTCTAATAGCCTAGGATATAGATTCCACTAGTTCACAACCATGTATTACTTCTATTATCTTCTTTCTATCATAAAAATTGATTTTTTAGTTTTAATATTTATTTAAAGTATTCTAAGCATGAAATATCAAGTGATGTGAAAGCATAACTCATCAAAAAAACTACTTTGTATAAAAACAAACTAAATCATTAGATAATTCAATAAAAAAGATGAAAACCAACAACCCCAAATCATAACTAAATATAGGCTATCAAGAGATTTAACTCAAGTATAACCTATCAAACTATTAATTTTTGAGTTCTTATATTTTAATTTTTTTCATAGAAAAATCATATCTTTTTTATTTTTACTTTAGGAAGAAAACAATAAAGAGCAATTTACATGGTTGATTCCTAGTTTCATCTACATCCTAGAGCTAAACTAACTTAGCACTCATGGTTCTAACTATCAAAATCATAATTTTATTAATGTAAGCAATAAAATCTAATTTAGAAAGCAAGATTAAATTAAACTAAAAAGCAAATAAAAGAAAATTACTTAAAAACAATGATGAGCAGAAAAAGATATCTCTAGAGTTCAGTATGGCGGTCGTCACCCCTTCGACAAAACTCTAATTTTATTTATAATTACGAGTATAAAATTCATCATAAAAATCTTAGATTACAAGGATATGGCCATTATATAGGTCTCGGAGAACTAAATGCTAATCTAAGTACAAGTGAGTATACAAAATTACATCAAAGAACTTATAAAAATCTCATCTAGATTGGGGCCTATTGAGTTGCCAAATGGTAACAAATGCCGCCAAATAGAGGCAAAGTTGTGAAGTCTTGGCCCCATTTTTCTTCTTCATGAAGTTCTGATCCTCTTCTTTTGATATTAATGACTGTATTGAAGTTTGGGTCTCTACAGCTTCATGATCCTATAGTTTTGCTCATTTTTAACTCTTTTCTATACTTGGTTTCTTAATCCGACTCTAAGTTTATACCATCTTCTTGTTGAAATAGGTTTACCTGAAAAACACACTAAAAATATCCAAGTAGCATTATTTATATACAAAAATAGATAATATAGAGGTTATAAATATGTAATATATGATACTCATCACACCCCCACACCTATCTTTTACTAGTTCTCAAGTAAAACCTAAATCTAAAAAGAAAAATCCTAACTCACTTTCGCAGGAATCGCGATTGCACGTAGTATGTACAACAAGCTGTTAAACGCCTAGGTTACCCTAGTGGATAAGTTGTGTCTCGTGAGGGTTTGCAGTGAATATACCCACAAAATTCGTGAAGAAGTTAGATTAAAGAAATAAGAAAAGAAAAATAAGGATAATAAAAAATCAAGAAAAAAATAAATTTATCCAAAAGAAAGAAAATCTTTTTTTTATATATTTTCTTTAATTAATCTCACTAATATACAAACTCAAAAATGCATTTAGATTATCAGTTTTCAAGTTAGGTATCATATCAAATACACCATCATTTTAATCAAAAATTTAAATCCTATTTTTCAATACCCACTAATAGATAATTCATTGGCTACTATACATCTACGTGCATGTGTGATAGTCAACTTTGGTTTTGGACTCAAACTCTAACTAATGATTCATCTCTGCTCTCTAAACAAATTTTTTTTCTTTTTTTTCTCTTTTTTTGCAAATATTTCACCTTTCATGTGAATATTCACGCTTACTTAGGCGCAAAGTACCCAATTACTCGGATTATATTCTTTGTTTTTGTGAATATTTCACCTTTTATGTGAATATTCACATTTACTTAGACGCAAAGTACCCGATTACTCAGATTATACTTTTTTTGTGAATATTTCACTTTTCATGTGAATATTCACGCTTATTTAGGTGCAAAGTACATGATTCTCAGATTATACATTTTTTTTTCCGAATATTTCACTTTTTATACGAATATTCACGCTTGCTTAGGCACAAAGTACCCAATTACTCGGATCATACTCTTATTTACTTTTTTTTCATTTCTAAAGAATTATTGTCTTAAATACTTGGCTCACCCTATTTTTTTTAGAATTATTGCCTTAAATACCAGGTTCATCCCTATGTTTTATTTATTTTTTATTTTTTCTTGTTTAGAGAGAAAAGACTACTCAATCGTTATCATCTCTATCCTTAACCTAATAAACTATTGTGAAGTGAAAAATAGATATATACTTATCTCAAAATTACTATTAGCGGTATTTATTTTTTGAATTTTTATTTTTTTCATAAAATTCTAAGTGTATTATCCAATCTACTCTCTTATAAAATTTCAAATCTAAATTTATTATTATTTTTGTAATTAGGTTGATTTATTAAAGAAAATATTTTTGTATTTTTTTTTTACTTTTTTAGCAGTTTTTTCTTTCTTTTAGATTTTTTTCACCTTTCAAAATTTTTTTACCCTAAAAACTACCCAAAGTATAAAATAAAGAAATCCAAAAATCTAAAAGTAAAATAAAAATTCTAAAAAAAACTAAAAATCTTAGAAAAATACGAAGTAAATACCCCTAACCCACTCCCCCACACCTAAACTTGTGTATGCCCTCATACACGAACCAAGGGTGGTAAAATAAATATGAAAACTATTGTACAAATATTATACAAATAATAATGAGAGTCGTGAAAAGTCACGATCTCAATATCGTCACTCAATATCGTCACTCTATTAATGCATGAAAAGCCATTATGACTTCTCGATCGCTTCCCACTTTCATAGTGTGTGCATTTCAAACGTGAAGTGGGTGCATTATTGTATCTTATCATTCTTCTACAAGTCACAAAATTACCTATCTGTTTCTTATGCCAACCTCGCTTTTTCTTTGTCCACATGCAAGCATTACTAACTGGGATAAAGAATCCTTCATTATAAACCTGCCAATCATAGTTAGTAAAAAGCACACATGTAGGAATATTGTGAGGTGATAAGAGTGCAATATGATCAAGTGAACTAACTGTGAAGTGTGGTGGTGGCCCTTCTAACTCACGAAGTAATGCGAGCTCCTCTGCAAATAAATCCTCAAGAGTTTGCTCATAAATGATTGGCATACTTGCGCAAGTGTCATCATACGTAGAATCAGTATATGCCAATTCATCTAATAATGTGAGCTCATCTTCGAAAATTTGTTCAAATGAGGGTTCATGATTCGCACAAGTGGTAGAATAAGTGTGCAAACTGTGAATCATGTTTATCTCAATGTGGGAGCTCATTGTGTGCTCATTTATATTGAATATGTTCAGTGCCACAATCATATTCCCAAATGATAGTTTTATGAGACCACTCCTGCAATCAATTAATGCATTTGAAGTTGTAAGGAATGGTCTACCCAAGATAATGAAAATTTGATTCCGTGGATTGGAAATTAACTCAGTTTCTAAAACAATAAAGTCTACTGGAAAGATAAACTCGCCGACTTTAATGAGGACATCTTCAACTATACTAAGTGGTCACTTGATCAAACTATCAACTAGCTGTAATGTGACCATGGTAGGTTATAGTTTTTCTAACCCAAGTTGCTGATAAATAGTGTAAGAAAGCAAGTTGAAACTCTCTCCTAGATCAAGCAATTCCCTATCAAATATAGTATTTCCAATGGTGCATGAGATTGTGGGGGATACTGGATCTTTGTATTTGAGAGGCAAGGAGTTAGAGAGGATTTGTAATATATTTGCAGCAAGAAAAAATTTCTCAGGAATATTTCTTGCTCTTTCTTAGCACATAAATCCTTGAGAAACTTGGCATAAATAGGAATCTGTTGTATTGGCATAAATAGAATATTAATTTTCACCTGCTGAAATATTTCAAGAATCTTCTTTACTTGCGGTCAAGGCTTCCTAAGCCGATTGGGATATGGTGTTTTCTGCTTAGGAACAGGTTTTCCTAATGAGCATGTGATGGTAATGGAGGTGATGGAGATAGATGTGGAGAAAGATATGGAAAGATGGTATAGCCTGCGAAATAGTAGGAGTGAGATTAGGGGGCATGACTATATTATTGTCCACTTACTTGCCAGATCTGAACATGGGAATGGCATTGCATTGGTGAACATGGGATGAAACTGACTAAGATGAGTTAGAGCTGGGGTTCAGTATTGGTTGGCTCGAAAAGGTACCTAGCTCCCGCTCACTCAGCTGTGTAGTTAACTGTCCAATCTACTACTCTATATTCTTGATCGACTGAGAACTTGCAAGAAGTTGTTGGTTTGTACGTTATATAAAGTCAGTATACACTTTCATTAAATTTTGCGTTTGTGTGTCTAAATTGGACTTCATCTTGAAAAGGTTCTCCACATTCCTTTCAAGTATTGTTAGATGTTTATCATAATCATTGTTAGACCCATGTTGTGGATAAGATTGATTATGCACAGGCGGTCTATTTTAGTTGTTCCCTTGATTTGAAATATTTGGGTGTTGAGAAGCACCCACATTTGGTCTTGGAAATTGACCATTGGCTGGAGGCTGTATGTTAGGGTTGGGGGCTCTCTGATATTGCCCTTAACCCTATGAGAGATTTGGATAGTTCCTTCAACCCAGATTATATGTAGGAGTGTAAAAATTGTTCATAGGTTGTTGATATAAGGCGTAGCCTTCTCAAGTGTTGAACCAATGAGATCCATAACATGATTTGGAGTTCCGTAGTTAAAACATGTGGAAACTTGAATTTGATTGACTTGACCCACCGATGGAGCGCTAGGAGTCTCCAATGCCTCAATTCTCCTTATAAGGGCTGCAATCTTAACTTCGCCAGTTATAAAGCTATCGATGCTATGGATCCCACCCTTAAGCGCTAAAGTTGATGCATTAGGTTTCTCAGCGGGACTCTCCCACAGCATGGTTTTCCATGATAGGTTCTCAAGGAAGTCCCAAACTTCATCCTCATTCTTTCTCATAAACGTCTCCTGACACATGGACTCAAGAAGAGTTTTAGATGTGTAATCGAGTCCTTCGTATACGATTTGACATAACCGCCACTTTTCTATCGCATGGTAGGGGCATAGAGCTAATAAATCTTTGAACCGTTCTAAGTATTTCCAGAAGGGTTCTCTAGACACTTGACGGAATTTATTAATTTAATTTCGAATTTTTATTGTCTTGTGTGTGGGATAATAATTCTTAAGAAACACCGTGATGAATTCAACTCAAGTAGTGATTGAATCAGAAGGCATACTATACAACCACTTCTTGGCATTGTCTTCGAGAGAAAATGGAATGAAGCGGAGCTTAATTGCATTCTCCGACAAGAGTTGCAGTTTAATCATCACGCACACCTCCTGAAATTCATTGATAAAGAGATATGCATCATCAGAATCAGAACCAGTGAATTTAGGAAGCATGGTGATATACTGCGATTTCAGTTAATAGTGATTACCCACTGTGTGAGAGTTTGATGCATGATGGTAGTGATGTACGCAATAGGCATCGATCCTGAAGGATCAGGATCGGTTGGTCCATCTTGTCTTCCATGAACAAATCTGATCACTACTCGACTAAATTGATTACAGATCCAAAGTGGCATGAACCAGCGATCGTGAGTGGATGCGTGAGTTTCCTAAACTAATGCAAGAAGTAGGGTGTGGTGAAGATGAAACGGTGGAAGAAATATGATAAAAAAACAAATGTGATGTCTTATAGTTTTTAATTTTTTTTGTATTTTTTACAGAACCAAGGACCAAAAATACAAAATCAGAGAGAAACCGAGGGAGAGACTCACCAACAATACCTCTAAATGGCCGCTATTTAACGGCAAAACCAGAGTGTTTGGCTCTCTAGTTTTTGCAGTGTACTTCTGAGTCTTTTTAGTCCTTTTTTGTTTCCTTTATCTTAACTTTCAGGTCGCTGCACACTCAACACACACTGTTAGCACATAAATCGTTTGAAAAAGCAAGAAATACCGTCGATCCCCAACAACGGTGCTAAAAACTTGATGTGAAAAATCTACTGCAAGCATACAATGTCGGTTGTAGCGTTAATAGGTCATTCCCACAAGAATCTAAGGTGTTTTGCATTCTTACGAATGCTATTATTCTAATGGACTAACAAAGGATTCTAAGTTGTATTTGCGTTATTCTAATTAGTCTAGGATATAGATTCTACTAGTTCACAACTATGTATTACTTCTATTATCTTTTTTCTATCATAAAAATTAATCTTTTAGTTTTAATATTTATTTAAAGTATTCTAAGCATGAAATATCAAGTGATGTGCAAGTATAACTCATCAAAGAAACTATTTTGCATAAAAATAAAGTAAATCATTAAATAATTTAATGAAGAAGATGAAAACCAATAATCCCAAATCCTAACTAAATATAGGCTTTCAATAAATTTAACTCAAGTATAATCTATTAAAGTATTAATTTCCGAGTTCTTTTATTTTAATATTTTCATAGGAAAATTATATCTTTTTTTTTATTTTTTACTTTAGTAAGAAAACAATAAAGAGAAATTTACATGGTTGATTCCAGTTTCATATACATTCTAGAGCTATACTAACATAGCTACTCATAGTTCTAACTATCAAAATCATAATTTTATTCATAAAAACAAGAAAATCTAATTTAGAAAGCAAGATTAAATTAAACTAAAAAGCAAATAAAAGAAAATTACCTAAGAACAATGATGAGCAGCAAAAGATATCTCTGGAGTTCGGTATGGCGGCCATCAGCCCTTCGGCAAAATCCTAATTTTATTTATAATTACGAGTACAAAATTACATCATAAAAACCCTTAATTACAAGGATATGACCAATATATAGGTTTCGGAGAACTAAACCCTAATCTGAGTACAAGTGAGTAAATAAAAAATTACATCAAAAACCTCATAAAAATCTCATCCAGGCCCATTGGGCTGACAAATAGCGGAAAAGTTGTGAAGTCTTGGCCCTATTTTTCTTCTACATGAATTTATATTCCTCTTCTTTTGATATTAATGACTGTATTGAAGTTTGGGTCTCTACAGCTTCATGATCCTATAGTTTGCTCACTTTTAGCTCTTTTTTAAATTTGGTTTCCTAATCCGGCTCTGAGTTTATGCCATCCCCTTGTAGGAATAGGTTTACCTGAAAAACACACTAAAAATACCCGAGTAGTATTATTTATATACAAAAATATATAATATGGAGGCTATAAATATGTAATATATGGCATTCATCACTTATCCATTCTCTTAATAAATTCTTTAGGATTTTCCTATGCCATATGTGCAGAGGTAGAATCAAGGAACGAGTCAGAAGTTTGAGATTCTGCAATAACAGAGTTTATTGCTTCTGCTTCACCGGAGGAGATTTCGACCATCTTTCGGTAATCCAAAGGTACCATCAGCCCTTCTGAAGTCAGGTATTTTGAAAGACACTCCGAATATTATTGAACATGCTCTTCAGACTAGAAGAGTGCTTAGAGTCTCAAGGAATGCTCCTCATCTTCTTTTTCTTCTTTTCCAAAGATATCATGTTGGATGATATTTCAGGATACTCTGGTTCAAAGAATTCTTGTTTGATGTTGCGTCATCTTCTCTTTGAAGGTTGAGGTGCAGACGACGTGAGTCTGTTAAAGACAGATGGCCTTGTAGGAGTTGCAACACAACAGCAATGAGACAACACCATATTGGTCAACTGTTCACAATGACAGTGAGACACTTGGGATTTTTCTCTTTTCTTATCAAAAATTTTTCTAAGGTCCCCTGTATTAGAACTCGTGGGACTGTTAGCAGATGCAACATCCCCTTCAAATAATATCTTTGGAATAGGATAATCTATCCCCTTGAAAATTCTAGGAGTAAACATCACTTTAGACATTGTGGTTGGAGAATAAGCTTTTGATAAAATTGGTATGACTGAGACTAGAAGTCCATGAGTCTTAGAGATTAAATTTTCTTCAGAAATACGGATCTGAGGGTCACATTTTTCAATTGAGATGCGGATTTGAGATCCGTGTCTAGCTTCTAGAATACGGCCCTGAGGCCCGTGTATTTCTTCTAAAATGCAACTCTGAGGCCTGCAATTTGCTTCAAAAACATGAGTGTGGAACCCGTGTTTAATCTGTGAAATGTGGATGTAAACTCCACATTTGTAGTCGAAGATGTACTTGGTGGGCTAGTGACGTTTCTTTTAAGAAACACGAATGAATCCATCCGCATCTTGGTCAAGCTTCTTTTTGGGACCACAACTTTACTCTTTGGTCTCCATACGTGAATTAGAGCTTTGCATGGTTGTTCCACAATAGTAGGTTTTTTTCATGACTCTGTGGAAGGCGCGAGCCTTTCTTCTTCTCAGGTTCCTCCTTATGGTGCGAGTGAGAGGAACCTTTTCTTCAGTATTATCTCCTTGGAGATCAGAGAATGGTCATTTCCCATTGCGGTTGCTAGGATCCTGATCCATCCCCTTAGGATCAATATGAGTTTTGAGTGCAGTAGACCCGGAGCCTTATGCTAAAAGAGTAGAAATTTCTCCTTTAAGACCAGACTGGTCTAGAGAGTCTTTCGGTAGGACTGTAATTTTTAGAGCCTCATTAGAAGCTAAGTTGGTTGAGACCTTGCAGCATTTCCACAAGGATCTTGGGCTCAAGGAGCCAGAGGAGAGGAATTCCTTGTACTTCTCATGGTTGAACTCAATGACAAGTGACTCGACCATGGTTCCAACTAAAATTTTAACAGATTGGACTATGACCACATCATCAGAGATGATAGGGCTCCCCAGCGGACTCGCCAATCTTCTGTTTGCCGTTAATTTGGATTTTATTGAAAACTTAAAGAGAGATTACAATAAGAACAGCTGCCTATTTATAGAAGATGAGAAATATAGTTTTCTCTTTATTTAATGTTGGGTTCTGTTGTAGCTAGAGAGAATGATCCTACTATTCGTTGATGCTCTGAACATAAGTTCTTCAGTTGGCAACTTTTGCAAAGCTCTTGGATGCAAAAAATCTAGATTCTTAGCACAATTTCTCAAATGGAGATAATCCCACTGATCAACCCCTTTTTCAGCCAAGTCTTTAGCTATGTGTAGTGGTCTGAAGACCTTTGAATTAGTGTAATTATCCAACTAATGGCCTCCTTGATTTGAGCATTAATTTCCTATGTTTAATCCACTGGATTTGTATTAAATCATCATGATTTATAACTGACGTCTTTAATCCTCTGAATTTGTAACTAATATGCGGATCTCAGCCTTTAGATTTGTATTTTAACTTAATACAATTTACATGGCATGCTCAGACTCATGTTTGAGTTTCAATGAAAGTGATTTTCGTCTCTTGAGGCTTAGGAATGAAAACGCGACCCTCTGTGGTTCGTATTTTGGCTATACTTAACTCCAAATCATGAACTCAATAAAAGGGTCAAACGTGGATCTCTCTTTAGTTGATGAACCATATTTTATCTCCTAGCAATATGTCTTACTTGATTGACCCACATTTTGGTACAAATGAGGATAGTTTTTATTTTTTGAGACTTAGTGAAAACGCGACCCTTTAGGGTTCTATTTTAATTATATCTAGTTCTAATCGTGAGCTCAAAGGATAGTTAAAAATGTGGATCTGTCTTTACTTGATGACCCACGTGTTAGCTTATCAACTGGGCCCATGTTTGTATTGAAACGGGGTTATCTTTAGTTTTTATATGCCTTTGTGGGCCACAATGCAACCTTGTGCTTGAATCGCGGATTAGATCCACATTTTGGTTAAAACATGACCATAAGAGTGCACGTGGATCTCTCTTGAACGAGGATCCGCCCTTGAGAATAAAAAGAAATAACCTTATATTTTTAAGGTTTTGAGGACAAAACATGACCCTGAGGGACCTGCATTTGTCAACTTATACCCAGCTTAAGATGCGGGTCTCTCTGGATAAGAATCCGTATTTTGCCTCCTTAGCCATTTTTAGTGCTTCAATGACTCGTGTTTCTTTATTTTTGGGAAGATCATTCATCTCTTGATATTTTAAAAGCAAAACGTGACTTTATGAGGGTTACATTTTAGCCTTTCTTGGATCAAAACGCTAATCTTTTTATAGTAGATGATCCACATATTCGCTATTTTTGGCTTGAACTATGAATCCCTCATTTTTATTTTCTTTTTTTCAAAAATCTTGCCAACAAAAAGTAGGTGAGTTATTGAAGTTGAGTTTTGTAAGACCTAGTGTTTCATCTTAGAGAGCTCCAGTATTATTAACAGGAAAGAAGGATTGGAGTCAAAGATTGTGTGTGGACTATAATGGCTTGAATGCAATAACAATCAAGAATAAATATCAATTACCAAGGATAATTGATCTATTTGATCAATTGGGAGGAGCAAATGTATTCTCGAGGATAGATCTTTGTTCGGGATTCTGTCAAGTAAGAGTCCAAATAGAAGATATTCTAAAAGCTGCATTTAAAACCAGACATGGTCATTATAAATATTTGGTGATGCCATTTGGAGTGACTAATGTTCCAGCAGTATTTATGAATTTGATTAACCATATTTTTTCTCAGTATCTGGATAGATTTGTGGTGGTATTTATTGATGATATATTAATTTACTCCAAAAATAGAGAAGAGCATGTTGAGTATCTAAGGACAGTTTTGCAGACTATAAAAGAGCAAAAGTTATATGAAAACTTGAGTAAATGTGAATTTTGGTTAAATAAGCTTGCTTTCTTGTGTCATATAGTTTCTGGGTATGGTGTATCAGCCGATCCTAAAAAATATAAAAACTGTAATGGATTGGCCTGTATCAAAATCTTTATTGGAGATTCGGAGTTTTCTAGGGATGGCTAGGTATTACAGGCAGTTTGTATAAGATTTTGCAAAAATCGCATCCCTTCTGACTAAATTGACAAGGAAAGAAGTGGAATATGTCTGGATAAAGGAAGGTTATAAGGCATTTGAAGAATTAAAATGGATGCTAACAACAATTCCAGTGCTAGCAATTCCAAATAATTTTGGAGGAATAAAAGTTTATAGTGATGTTTCAAGATAGGGATTGTGGTGCGTGTTGACACAGAATGGAAGAGTGATTGAGTTTGCATTAAGACAGTTGAGACCTCATAAGAGAAATTATCTAACTCATGACTTGGAGTTAGTAGCAGTGATTCATACTTTGAAGATTTGGAGATATTACTTACTAGGATAAAAGATAGAGGTATACACTGATCAGAAAAGTTTGAAGTATATTTTCACTTAAAAAAGAACTGAATATGAGACAGAGAAGGTGGTTGGAGTTAGTAGTAAATTTTTATTTGGAAATTAAGTATCACCAAGGGAGGATTAATGTGGTTCCAGATGCACTGAATAGGAGGCCTTCAGTGGAGAGATTAACTCAGCAAAAGGAGCTTTTAATGGAGATACAAAGGATTAAACTGAAAGTAATTTTACCAGGTATGACAGTGCAACTTATGAAAATGACGTTAAAGCCACCATTGATATAGAGATTAAGCAAGTTCAAGTTGGAGATGAAAATTTTTGAAAGTTAAAGAATAAAATAGAAGTAGGCAAGATGCCAGAAATGAAGATATACTCAAATGAGGCTATTAGATTCAAGAAAAGATTATGTGTGTCTAAGGGGGAGTTAAGAGATAGAGCTTTAGAAGAATCTCATAAATCAACATATTCCATTCATCCCGGAAGCAATAAGATGAACAAAGATTTAAGAAAGTATTTCTGGCGGCTAGGCACGAAGAAAGAGATTGACATATATGTATCTAATGTTCCACTTGCTAGAAAGTAAAACATCAGAGAATGGCTTGATTGCTCCAACCACTAGCAATACCAGAGTGGAAGTGCGAATAAATATTGATGGATTTTGTTACAGACTTACCTAGGGGCACCAGAAGTAATAATGTAATTGGGTAGTTGTGGACAACTGACCAAGTCGGCTCATTTCGTTCCATTCAGAGTTAATCAATCAACAAAAATATTAGCTAGAAGATTCATGCAGGAGATAGTGAGATTACATAGAGTTCCAGTCCGAATTGTATCAGATAGAGATACAAGATTCAAATCACATGATTGCAAGAGATTGATGGATAGTCTGGAAACACATTTGGATTTATCTTCAGCTTACCATCCACAAATAGATAGTCAATCAGAACAGACTATCCAAGTACTTAAATATATGCATAGGGCATATGTGTTGGATTTCGGTGGATCTTGAGAGGATTATTTGTATATGACAGAATTTTATTATAATAATAGTTATCAAGAGAGCATCTAAATGGCACCATTCGAAGTCTTGTATAGTCGGAAATGCAGATCTCTATTGTGTTGTTACGAGGTTGGATAA
>JAYEPQ010000011.1:28338555-28503555 GCA_036321105.1 Dracaena cambodiana
GGATATGATTGGATTTGAAATTCTGGTAAAAATTCAAAAAGAAGCCAACTTCTATGCTAACTCATCCCCGTGCAAGGTTGTTAGCCTAGCGCGGGACTATCAGCCTCGCATGTGCGAGGCTATCAGCCTTGTGTGGCTTAGTTTTTAGAATCCAAATTTTTTCCTCCGACAAGACTCCCTTGAAAATTTTCAAACGCTCATTTGTTGATTTCTAATGAGTTTTGAAATACTTCGGACTTCAATTTTTCAAATTTCCATCACACAAGCTTCATTTGTATGTGAGACAAACTAGTTTTGCGAGGCTAATAGCTTCACATGGCTGATATCCTCACGAGACTAATAGCCTCACAGGGCTATTACTCAGTCTTTCAAAATTTTTGCAGCAAATTGAGCCTCCTTGGGTGCCATTTCTTCTTTAAAAAGGCCCCTTCATCTTCTTCCCCTCATTTCATTTAAGAAACCCATTTTTTCCTTCTCAAGAATTCCTTTGAATATCCTCGAATTTCCTTCGATTTTCTTTGTTCTTTCTTCAAATTCTTGCCTCATTCTTCAATCAATAGCACCAAAGAAGGTTGTTGTCAGCCGGAGCGACACCTCTTCTCACTCTTGGCCGTTGGAGCCGTTCTTCCCGTTCTTAGAGGTACAATCCCTTTTAATCCTTATTTTCTTCCTCTTTTTTGAGTAGAAATGAGTTATGTAGATTTAAGTGAGGATTTGTGCGATGATTTTTCGGTTGATTTCGACTAAAAACGTCATTTTCACTGGCGACGGCGTCGGGGTTCGTTGCCGACAGCGAACTGCCATTGGCTCTGTTTAATGCAAGGCTAAGTAGAGTCACACAAATCTGCGTGAGGCTATAGCCACATGCTTACACGAGGCAATAGCCTCATGATTGATTTTGTGAGACTGTTAGCCTTGCGTTCTGCTCCATTTAGGTAGGGCTATTTTAGTCTCCCATTTTCCCACTAAGAGAAATTTTTGAGTTTCTAACAAGCTTCTGAATTCTTCTTTGTCTTCTTGGGAGTGAACTATACAAACTCTCTAGAGAGGCGTCATCGCTTTGGCTTTGGAGGTGATCCTATCGGTAGAATTCAACTGGATTCCGTGGACTAATCTCACCTTTCACTCCATGTAGTATGATGATCGGAGAGATAGGCTATCCAGTTATAGTCCGTCTACCTTAAGGGAATTAATAAGCGACGCTCTTCTCTTTGGTGACTCAATACTAGTCTCGGAGGAGTCTTTGTTTGAGAATGAATGCAAGTGGCTTCACCAAGTGGGAGATGTGAGATTGTTTATACCAGAGATGGCGAGGAGCTGCTCGTTAACTTATCTTCAAAGTATTTCTATCTCTTGCCAAATAGAGTGGAGTCTCACTAAGAACCAGGATGGCGTTGCCATTGGTAGTTTCCGTAGTACGGGTCCTTACCAAGACGGCCCTGGTAAGTACTTGACCAGTTTGCTTCCAGGATGAGTAGGAAAGGATTTTCCTCTAGGTGAGTCTCCTTGGCTTGCCAGCACCTTTCTCAATGACTTCTTGAAGTTGAAAGGGAAATATCCTGCTCATAACTTTTGTACTCCTAGATGGATTTACTCCACAAACAGGATGTGGTGGAGTAGGATGGTCAACTTTGTACTCTCAAACTTTGAAGTGATTCTCAAGGATATTGGGTTATATGGAGCCATTAGAAATGTGCAATACGGTCTCTCATATAGTGCCTATCACCTATTTGGTATTCAGGAGATGTACAACCCCAAGTTTAGGACTTTCTTTATGCTTGTTGGCGAACTCAGCTTCGCTCTCCATGAGATATTTGAAGTTGCTCTATTATCGATGGGGGAGCTACCATACGAGGAGATGGTCCCGACCACAGAGGAGCTACAATGAATGAAGACTCAGGATCCTCAAGTATACGAGATGTACGAGATGTACTAGGAGGTAATGTGCCACTTCTATATCTGACAAGAGGTTTCAGACATAAGGCACTAGGGTGTTAGCCAAAAACTATGGGATAACTACATTTTTCAAGATGTAGATCATCCCAAGGTTATAGTGACGAAGTTGGACCCTCTTAACCAGGTTGCTATTGAGGCTCAGATAGCTAACCTAGGGGTCATTTCATATATAACAGAGTTAGATGAAGATGGATTTAAAGTAGGCACAAGCTTCCAAAGCTTCCACTATCAAACTCAGATGTCTATGTCTGATAGAGGACTGATAGCAGACTTTTTCATGCTTTGGTTGAAGTGTTGTGTTGTCCTATTTGTGCCTCATAACACCATAGTTGTCGAGGTAGTATACCTAGTCATTCTTCTTGCACACAGACGACCCCTCAGACTTCTGCCCGCTATAGTCTGCAAGTTGCAGAACGACCTTTGGGAAATTGCGACGGGGTTTTGCCCAGGAGACGAAAAGAAGAAAAAGAGTAAAGGTACTGAATCTAAGGTTGAGGTGCCAACTCCAAATCCTAGAGTGGAGTTACCTTACACATATCTCATGGCGTGGTTTGTGATGCATTGCCTGAGCCTCATAACTTTGCCCTCAGAAGATAGTAGTTTAGAGGCATGAACGATGTGATTGGAGGAATCATTATATGCACGTAATATGTAAGACTGTGCGCAGTCATCAGAACTTCCACATCTAATGATATTTTCCTGACTTCTCTGAGGAAACTTATGGAAAAGAATTCAGAGATACCGCTAATCCTGACGGCTACACCACCCTTTCTTCTAGTTGTTTTTTATGGTTGATTAACATTAGACAGGGGCACCTATTATATCATCAAGGATCGATCTGTTTCCTTGAACCGTATTTTCCAAGTCGCTTTGCTCATTAGTTCAGGTATTCTTAGCTTTATGTTTGGAATCCCAACACTTTGTTGTAGTTTCAAGATAACCTGTTCGAAGGTGTCAGAGGATGATATCACTTTTCTGCTAGCTGCACGGGAGCTTATTTCACCCTGCCTAAGAAGACTCCCAACTCTTATATGTTTGTTAGGCTTTGCTCTTGGTACCATAGTGCTAACACTCTAACTTCCTCCTTTTTGATCAACCATTCGTGCATGAAGGAGATTGAAGCACTCTATTTCTAGAGAAAAGGCACCAAGGTTGTCCAAGTACGAGGCATGGATGAGTTTCTCTCTATTGATGATGATGATGTTATCGGGGTTGCACCCACGGCACCTGCTCAAGGAGACATGCCTGTTCAGAGGGATGTACTGGTTTAGGCTACTGCGCCAATTCAAGCTAACGTACGTACACAGGCTGATGTGCCCACACAAGCCGACATGCCATCTCAAGTTGTTGCACGTGGTCGAAGAGATGCGCCCACCAGAGGACATTATAAAGTTGTGGAAAAACACACAACATCAGCTAGTGCTCATAATTTTGCTCGTCTAGTTAAGAAGCCTCAATGATCTCTCATGTCTGAGCTGGCCAAGGAGTTAACATCTCCTCACCGTGCTTTGGAGATCACAGGAATAGCTGCGGATGTTTTTGAACAGATAGCCACTACTCAAAAGTTTGTTTCTAAAGTCGCTCCTACTGCTTCTGAGTTAATAGTCGTCATTATGATCGAGAGGGCACTAGTGCTATTCCGTCACTACTGGTCATGATGCTAGGGATGACAAGTCCTTCTCGTAGTCCTACAACCAGATTAGTGTACTCTTGTAAGTTCGATAGCTTTTCCTCTTTTCAACTTTTCCTATCTTTATCTTTCCCTTCCTTAATAATTATACTTCAGTTATTAGTTCGCGACGGCCCCTTTTAGCCTCTGATCGGTCGCTCTCATCTGAGTGTGTTAATTATTTAGGCACAAATAGCCATGTTGGTGATGAGGGTGGTGCTACATCTGATATAGATGACTATGAGGAAAGTTATTTTGCTCTGGGTCCGGCTTCGAACACGAGTAAGCACAGTCATCTCCATCATAAGAAAATAGAGAGTTATTCCTGAGAGTGTTCCTCCTCCGGTTGTATCAACTAGTCTCTCAGATATTCTTCTATCGCTTAACTCTCATTTATCACTTATGCCTACTATGTTTTTAGCACTTATTTTTATACTCATCTTGCAGATGTCGATGTTCAACTACATAGTTTGCTAGGTGTCGCTCCTGCAACCATGGCTCCACCTATGGCAGCGAGCATAGAGGTTGTTGCCACCTCTTCGTCCATTGATCCTTGTGCAAGGCCCTCGACTAGGGTTTCTCCTACCTCTGAAGCTCTTTGATATTTTCTTTTGAAGGGATAGGGTCTAGCACTAGGAACATTTTAGATGAGAGTCCTCCTTCGGAGTCTGCTCCCATAACCACAATCACAGTAACTCCAGGGAATCCTCCGCCTAGGATTCTAGATTTGGCCTGCCCACTACTACAGCTACTATCACTGTATATCTCAGCAGTGCTAAGTGGTCAGACTTCTCCTACCATTGCGACACCACCTCCTGTGGTGCCTTCACGGCTCTTGCTTCAACAAGCGTACCAACCTCTACCCAAGTTATTTCTGACGACGATCTACTTGTAGAATTCTTGTCAACATAGCGTCATGGACTTCTTGCGGTTATTGCGGCGGTGTGTGTCTATGTTCGTGGACGGTCGTCATTCCATAGAGTTTGGGCGCCCAATGTAATTGAACTATTTGAATAACATTGTGAACATCGATGGTTTTGAATGAGTTGCTCCTTACTAGGCTTGCCTGATTGCCTTGGATGACCATGTGATGAGTTTCATATATTGTATTTTTCTCCCATTTTTATCTATTTTTGTATATAAATAAATGCTACTTGGGTATTTTTAGTATCTTTTTCAAGTAATCCGATTCATACAAGGAGATGGTAAGAAATCAGAGCCGGATTAGGAAACAAATCCTATAAAAGAGTTCAAAGAAAGCAAAGGTATAAGATTAAAATACTGCAGAGAGTCAACATCAAATACAGTTAGGAGAATCAAGTGTACAAGACAAGAGACTCGTGCAAGAGAAAAACCAGGACCATTGGCCATTCATTAGCCGCCAAATGGCGGTTTTAGCTGCCACATGCTGATTTTTCCTCGGTGGTTTCGTTGTAATTTTGAAGTTTTTCAATTCTGTTAGAATTAGGGTTTGAGTTCTGAGCCTATATATTGGCCATATGCTTGTATTCTATGGTTTTTTGGGAAGCAGTAGTTTGTACTCAAATTTTTTATTAATAAAATTAGGGTTTTGCTGAGGGGTAACGGCCACAATACTGTACTCTAGAGGTACGCTATTGCTTTCAAGTTTTTATTTGCTTTTTAGATAGAGTTAATTGCTTTCTAGTTTAGGTTATTATTGCTTTCTAGATTATATTTAATTGTGTTCATGAATAAAAATAAGATTTTGCTTATTCGAACTATGTGTAACTAATTTTATTTAGCCCTAGGATGTAGATGAAGTTAGTTTAATAGATCTAACATGATTTATCTCATCTTCTTCCAAAAAAAGAAATAAAGTTATAATTTTTCTATAAATAAATAAAATATAGAGTTCGTAAATCATAATTCGTTGATAGATTACGATTAATTAATATTTTGATAATCTATACTTAGATGAGATTTGAAATTCATATTCTTTGTTTATTTCTAGAATCATTAACAAGATTTTCCTATAAATAAATTAACTTGAATAAACTTGTAAATTTAATTTCTTTAATAGGTTATACTTAAGTTCGGTCTTTTGATAGTCTATACTTAGATTAGGGTTTGAAGTTTATTTTTTGCTTTTGTTTATAAGATTTTCTATTTGATATAATTTGTTTTTAAGAAAAATGTTATTTTTGATGGTCTATACTCGCATATCACTTGATAGGTCATTCTTAGGGGCACTTAATTAAAATTAAATTAAAATGCTCACCTTTTTAATATGTTACTTAACCATGCATAATTAAAAAGTTGCAAGAAAGAGATAATTCATTGTTAGACTATTATTCTAATGGATTTAAAATCCTAGGCTAATCTTTAGAACATTAAAACTCATCCTTTCAATTTAGAAACTCTTTGTTAGTCCGTTAGATTATAGAATTAGTAATAATCGCAAAATACCTAAGATCTCTATGGGACGACCTGTATAGCGCTACACCGACACTGTATGCTTGCAGTAAATTATCACATCAAGTTTTTGGCACTGTTACTAGGGATCGACAGTGATTTTCTTGCTTTTTCTAACGTCTTACGGGTTAACAGTGTGTGTTGAGTGTGCAGAGAATAGTAATTGTAGATACAGGAAGATAAAAATGATCAAAAGAACCTCTAGACTAATCAGTAGAAGCTAGAGAGTCAAACTCTCTAGTTTAGCTGCTATTTAGCAGCCAAAACTGCTATTTGAGGGCAGTATAGGTAAATTCTGTACCCAAATTTTCTCCAGTTCTGTGATTTGGTCCCTTGGTTCTGTAAAAAAAATACAAAAAAAATAATAATTTAGGAACAGTAGGAATCACAGTTTCTATTTGATCATATCTATTTCACCGTTTTCCTCTCCACCACACCCCACTTCTTACATTAATTTAGGAAATTCACGCATACACTCACGGTCGCTAGTTCATGCCACATTGGACCCGTGATCAATTTGGTCGACTAGTGAGATCATATTTGTTCATGAGGGACAAGATGGACCAACCGATCCCAATCCTTCAGAATCGATATTACCCGTTGCGTACATCATTACGATCATGCATCAAACTTCCACACACAGCGGGTAATCACTATGAATTGAAGCCGCAGTACATTAGCATGCTTCCTAAATTCACTGGTTCTGATTTAGAGGATGTATATCTCTTTATCAGTGAATTTCAGGAAGTATATGTAATGATTAAACTGCAGCACTTATCGGAGGACACAATTAAACTTCGCTTCATCTGGTTTGCTCTCAAGAACTATGCCAAGAAGTGGTTGTACAGTATGCCTACTAATTCAATCACTACTTGGGATGAATTTGTTGCAGTGTTTCTAAAGAAGTATTATCCCACGCATAAGACGATAAAAATTCGAAATCAAATCAATCAATTCTGTCAAGTGCCGGCAGAACTTTTCTGGAAATACTTGGAACGGTTCAAAGATCTTTTAGCTCAGTACCCCCATCATGCGATAGAAAAGTGGCGGTTGTGTCAAATCATGTACGAAGGACTCGATTACACATGAAAAACTCTTCTTGAGTCTATGTGTCAAGGGCAGTTCATGAGAAAGAACGAGAATGAAGCATGGGACTTTCTTGAGGACCTATTATGGAAGACTATGCAGTGGGAGCGCTGAGAAGCCCAGTGCATCAACTTCTGCGCATATGGGTGGGATCTACAGCGTCGACAGCTCTATAGCTGCCGAAGCTAAGATTGCAGCACTTATGAGGAGAGTTGAGGCATTGGAGACTACTCGTGCTCCACAAGTAGGTCAAGTAAATCAAATTCAAATTCCCACATGCTTTACTGCGGAACTCCTATGAAGGAGTGTTCATTATTAATGAATCACATGGGTCCCACACTTGAACAGGCTAACGCCTTGTATCAATAACCCATAAACAATTCTTATACTCCTATATATAATCCTGACTGGAGAAACCATCCAAATCTATCATAGGGTCAAAGGCAATATCAGGGAGCTCCTAACCCTAACATGCAAGCTCCAGCCACTAGTCAGTTTCCAAGACCAGATATGGGTGCTTATTAATACCCAAATGCATCAAATTATGGGAACAACCATAATAGACCACCTGTACAAAACCTCTCACATCCACAACAGGGGTCTAATAATGATCAAGAAAAGTGACTTCAGTCACTTGGGAAGAACGTTGAAAATCTTCTCAACTCTCATTCCATGTTTGACACGCATATGTCCAAGCTTGATACATACATGCAAAATCTAAGCTTGATACATACATGCAAAATCTAATAAAAGTGTCAACTGATTTTATTCAAAGTACAAGTCAGGAGCTGCTCGTGAACTCTCAATCTATTAAGAATGTAGAGCAATAGGTTGGACAATTAGCGAGTCAGATGAGTGAACGTGGATAGGGTACTTTTCCAAGTCAAACCATAACGAATGCTAATGCTAGTTCCTCAAACTTCAATCAGTCACATGTCCACCAATATAATACCATTCACACACTCAGATCTGGCAAGCAAGTGGACAATAATGTAGCCATGCCTCCTGATCCCACTCCTACTATTTCGCAGGCTGCACCATCTCCATCACCTCCATCACCGTCACATGATCATTTGGAAAAACCTGTTTCTAAGCCGAAAGCACCATATCCAAATCGGCTTAAGAAGCCTTCACGACATGTAGAAAAGATTCTTGAAATATTTCACAGGTGAAGGTTAATATTCCACTCCTTGAAATTATACAACAGGTTCCTACTTATGCTAACTTCCTCAAGGATTTGTGTACTAAGAAATGAGCAAGAAAAGTTCCTGAGAAAGTTTTTCTTGCTGCAAATATAAATCAAATCCTCTCTAACTCATTGCCTATCAAGTACAAAGATCCAGGTTCCCCTATAATCTTATGCACCATTGGGAACACTATATTTGATAGGGCATTGCTTGATCTAGGAGAAAGTATCAACTTGCTTCCTTACACCATTTATCAGCAACTGGGGTTAGGAAAGTTTCAACCTACCAAGGTCACATTACAGCTAGCTGATCGTTTGATCCAGAGACCACTTGGTATGGTTGAAGATGTGTTCATTAAGGTCAACGAGTTTATCTTTTATGTAGACTTCATTGTCTTAGAAACTGAGCCGATCTCCAATCCACGGAATCAAATTTCCGTTATCTTAGATAGACCATTCCTTGCAACATCAAATGTATTAATTGATTGTAGGAGTGGCCTCATGAAGTTATCGTTTGGAAATATGACTGTGGCATTGAATAGATTTAATATGGATGAGCACACAACGAGCTCCCTTATTGAGGCAAATATGATTCACAGTTTGCACTCTCATTCTACCTCGTGCAGTGATGACGAGCTCTCATTTGAGCAATTGTTCAAAGATGAGCTCATACTATTGATGAATTGGCATATACTAATTCGTTGCATGATGATACTTGTACAAGTGTGCCATTGATTTATGAGCAAATTTTTGAGGATTTGTTTGCATAGAAGCTCGAATTATTTTGTGAGTTAGAAGGGCCACCACCACATTCAATTGATCATATAGCACTCTTCTCACTTCACGATATTTTTACATGTATGCTTGTTACTAATGATGATTGGCAGGTTTATAATGAAGAATTTTTTTAACCAAATTATTAATACTTACATGTAGACAAATAAAAAGTGAGGACGGTATAAGAAGCAGACAGGTAATTTTGTGACTTATAGGCGGTTGATGAGATATAATAATGCACCCACTTCACGTTTTAAATGCACACACTATGAAAGTGGGAAGAGATCGAGAGGTCGTAACCGTTTTCCATGCGTTAATATGGTGATGATATTGAGATCATAACTTTTACGACTCTCATTATTTGTATAGTATTTGTATAATAGTTTTTATATTATTTTACCACATTTGGTTTGTGTATGAGGGCATACACGAGTTTAGATGTGGGGGAGTGGTTAGGATATTTTCTTTGTGTTTTTCTAAGATTTTATTTTTTTTAGAATTTTTATTTTATTTTTAGATTTTTGGGTTTCTTTATTTTGCACTTTAGGTAGTTTTTAGGGTAACAACTAACTAAAAAAACTAAAAAAAAAATCAGAAAATTTATTTATTTTCATCAATAGATCAACCTATTACAGATAAAGGGATAAATTTATTTTCAAAATTGGATATGAGAGTAGTTTGGACGATACACTTTGAATTTTATGAAAAAGATTAAAATCCAAAAAATAAATACTGCTAACAGTAGTTTTGACGCAAATATACATCTATTTTTCACTTCACAATAGTTTATTAGGTTAAGGATAAAAATGATAACGATTGAGTAAGTCTTCTCTCTCTAAATAAAGAAAAAATTGAGAATAAAATAATGGGGTGAGTCTGGTATTAATGCAATAGCCTCAAGAGTGATAAAATAATAGGGTGTGCCTGGTATTAAGGCAATGACTCAAGAGTAAAAAAAAGAGTATGATCTGAGTAATTGGGTACTTTGTACCTAAACAAGCGTGAATATTCACATGAAAGGTAAAATATTCTTTAAAAAAAAGAGTATGATCCGAGTAATTGGGTAATTTGCACCTAAGTAAGCGTGAATATTCACATGAAAGGTGAAATATTCTTAAAAAAAGAAAAAAAGAGAAAAAAATTATTATGAGAGAGGAGATGAATCATGAGCTAGAGTTGGAGTCCAAGACCGAACTAGACTATCACACATGTACGTAGATGTATAGAAGTCAATGGATTATCTGTTAGTGGGAATTGCAAATTAGGATTTAAATTTTTGATTAAAATGATAAGTGTATCTGATATGACGCTCGATTTGAAAATTGATAATCTAAATGCATTCTTGAGTTTGTATATTAGTGAGATTAATTGATGAAAATATCATAAATTTTTTTTTTCTTTCTTTTGTATAAATTTTTTATTTTTCTTAATTTTTGGTTATCCTTATTTTTCTTTTCTTTATTCCTTAATCTATTTTCTTCATGATATTTGTGGGTATATTCACTGCAAACCTTCACGAGGCACAACTCGTCCACTAGGGTAACCTAGGGGTTTAAAGGCTTGTTGCACGTGCTAAGTGCAATGGCAATTCCTGCGAAAGTGAGTTAGAATTTTCTTTTTCTTTTTAGGGTTAGGTTTTGCTCGAGAACTAGCAAAAGATAGGTGGGGGAGTGTGATGAGTTTCATATATTGTATTTTTCCCCATATTTTATCTATTTTTGTATATAAATAAATGCTACTCGGATATTTTTAGTGTCTTTTTCAGATAATCCGATTCATACAAGGAGATGGCATGAAATCAGAGCCGGATTAGGAAACAAATCCTATAAAAGAGTTCAAAGAAAGCAAACCAACAAGATTAAAATACTGTAGAGAGTCAAAAGCAAATATTTAGGAGAATCAAGTGTACAAGATAAGAGACTCGTGCAGGAGAAAAACCAGGACCATTAGCCATTCATTAGTAGCCAAATGGCGGTTTTAGCCACCAAATAGCAGCTCTAAGGTGGACCCACACACTGATTTTTCTTTGGTGGTTTCGTTTTAATTTTTTAGTTTTTCAATTCTGTTAGAATTAGGGTTTGAGTTCCGAAGCCTATATATTGGCCATATCCTTGTATTCTAGGGTTTTGTGGGAAGCAGTAGTTTGTACTCAAATTTTTCATTAATAAAATTAGGGTTTTGCTGAAGGGGTAACGACCGCAACACCGTGCTATAGAGGTACGCCATTCTTTCAAGTTTTTTTTTGCTTTTTAGATAGAGTTAATTACTTTCTAGTTTAGGTTATTATTGCTTTCTACATTAGATTTAATTACATTCATGAATAAAAATAGGATTTTGCTTACTCGAACTATGTGTAACTAATTTTCTTTAGCCCTAGGATGTAGATAAAGTTAGTTTAATAGATCTAACAGGATTTATCTCATCTTCTTACAAAAAAACAAATAAAGTTATGAGTTTTCTATAAATAAATAAAATATAGAGTTCGTAAATAATAATTCTTTAATAGATTACGCTTAATTAATATTTTGATAATCTATGTTTAGATGAGATTTGGAATTCATATTCTTTGTTTATTTCTAGAATCATTAATAAGATTTTCCTATAAATAAATTGACTTGAATAAACTTATAAATCTAATTTCTTTGATAGGTTATACTTAAGTTTGGTCTTTTGATAGCCTATACTTAGATTAGGGTTTGAAGTTTATTTCATTGTTTTTGTTTATAAGATTTTCTACTTGATATAATTTGTTTTTAAGAAAGGTGTTATTTTTGATAGTTTATAATTGTACATCACTTGATAGGTCATACTTAGGGGCACTTAATTAAAATCAAATTAAAAAGATCACATTTTTAATATGTTACTTAACCATGCATAATTAAAAAGTTAGGAAGAAAGAGATAATTTATTGTTAGGCTATTATTCTAATAGATTTGAAATACTAGGCTAATTTTTAGAACTTAAAACTCATCCTTTCAATTTAGAAACTCTTTGTTAGTCCGTTTGATTATAAAATTAGTAAGAATCGCAAAACACCTGAGATCTCTGTGAGTCGACCTGTACAGCGCTACACCGACACTTTACGCTTAAAGTAAATTATCACATCACCCTGTTCGAGTATTGGACACTCTTTGATGGCCTGATGTTACCGCTATAACGGAGATCGAGATTGCTTGTCGGAGGGCAGAAATGATTGCACAGCAAGAGGAGTTTAATCGTCAAGAGGAAGCTTGGACCAGCAAAGTAGGTAGCCTCCAAGCAAATTAAGAGGCTATCAATGAGGAAATAGAGCAGGCGAGATTTGAGTTTAACGCAAACCAAGCTACAATAGATCATGCTCGTAAGACTATTGCCAAGGCTCAAGCCATACTGGAGGCCACCCAAGCAAAGCAGGACGAGGTGCTGAAGAGGCAAGACGAAATTGTTCTGCGTCATGGACAACTTCAATAAGAAGTTAACATGCAGAACTAGGCGATCGAGGAGGCTCTGAGCTACTGAACAGCTGGCTATCAATGAAGACAAGTTGTACCATCAAGTACTAGCATCAGTGGAGGGAACCCGTCAGGAGGCCATTGAGGAGACAGAGGCAAGTTTAAGGGCCCTAGGGAATCCTTAAGTCTTTTTTCATTGCATCATCCCTTCCTTTCTTAATAAGGGTATTTTGTCATTTTTTTGCTCTTTTTTTTTGTCCTGCAAATAAAACAAATATTAGATCAATATATTGTGTTGTTTTGAAAATTCCTATGTGATGTGCTTGTATCCTCCTAATGAATGTTTCAACGATTTTGTGAGGATTGACATCACTGGGGGTTTGGAGTTGATATCCTGAAAAGGAGATTTGCTATATATGGAGCTTGCCGAGATTGTGTCACTTCCATATCTAGGTGATCTTTCTTTTTTTTTATTATTGTTATGGGAATGACTCGTCTAGCTACCAAACAGAGTCGGAATGAAAATCTGAATTATGAATTTGTAAAATTTTTTAGGGTAGAGTTGTGGAAGATGGAACTTGATATGGATATGGTATGGCCATAACAAGCTGAGTTTCAATGTTTGTTATGAGTGACTCGCCTGGATAATAGACAAAGTTGGAGTGAATCACCTAGATAACAGACAAAATCAATTGAGATTAGACGGTGACTCGCTTCGAAAGAAGACAAAGCTGGTGATTGGATTAGGATTTGAAAACCGTAGACAGAGATATGGCTGACATGCGTATGGGGTAATTCGACTAGAAAGTAGACAGAATCAATGATTGGGTCATGATTATGGGGTGACTCACCTAGAAAGCAGTCAGAGGTGGTGATCGGGTCAGGATCATAAAAATCATAGTTAGAGGTATAATTAACATGCCTACAGGGTGATTCATTTGGAAAGCAGACAAAATCAATGATCGGGTTAAGATCTTGGGGTAACTCGCTTGGAAAGTAAACAGAGCTGGTGATCGGGTCAAAATCACAAAACTTCAGACAGAGATATGGCTGATATGTTTTCGGGGTGATTCGCTTGAAAAGTAAACAGAATCAATGATCCGGTCAGAATCATGGGGTGACTCATCTAGAAAGTAGACAAAGTTGGTATCAGGTCAGGATCACGAAACCATAGACAAAGGTATGACTGACATGCCAATTGGGTGATTCATCTAGAAAGCAGACAGAATCAATGATCAGATTAGGATCATGGGGGTAACTCGTTTGGAAAGCATATAGAGCCAGTGATCGGATTAGGATCATAAGACAATTCTTGTCAAAGTGCATACGAGATGTTTTTTTGAGATGTGTGAGATGATTCAAATCTCGCTATCAGAGATAAGAGTTTAACATGACAAGTTTGTGATGGGTGATGAAGTGATATGTGTGAGATTGTTTAAATTTTGGTATCAGAGATAAGAGCTTAACATGACAGGTTCATGCAATTTTTAGCAAATCCTCAGCTATAAATGGATTTGACGTGTTTTTACCAATCACCATATGTGTTGAGCTAGTTATGTTATTTTCCTCAACATGATGAGTTGTCGAGGGTTTCGATCTTTGGGTTATTAGTCGTTACTCTTATCCGCAGTACGATAGAATTGGCGAAAAGTTTTTGATTTCTCTTTTTGTTGCCTTGGCGGCATTGGGTGGAAAAATTATATATTCCTATATATATGTTTACATACTTTTTTATTTTCTACTTTTTTTGAAAGTGTATTTCTATATATAGTATTTCTTTAAGAATTTGTCATTGATAGGCATCATCATTAATGTCACCATCTTGGTTAATTAGATGATAGGCTTCGTTTGAGTAGACGATTTCCACCACAAAGAGTTCTTTCCACTTGGGTTCAAACTTCCCGTTAGTATTGTGAGTCATGATCATTGGTTTTTGGACAGTTAAGGCAAAGTCTCCTTCTTTGAAAATTCTCCGTTTCACTTTCGTATTGAAGGCCTTTGAAATGTGTGCCTGATACAACTTAATTTGCTATTGAGCCTTCAAGTGTTTCTCATCTAGCATTTCCAGTTCTCGAAACCACCATTAGTATTGTTCTTATATCATTTCTATAGCCAACATAACTTGCAGAAATTCTATCTGGATTTTGATTGGCAAGACAGCTTTGCATCCATAAACTAAGGAGAATGGCATAGGATTTGTTGGAGTTTGAACTATGGTCTGGTAAGCCCATAGATACTCCTATAGCTTCTCATCCCAATCATACTTGCTAGAGGACATGAATTTCTGAAGGAGCTTGACAATAGTCTTATTAAAGGCCTCAGCTAATCCATTCGGCGCCAGATTATATGGTGTTGATGCGATGTTCTAGATCCTGAATTTACTATAGAATCGCATGAACCCTTGGCTAGCAAATTGAGGACCATTATCATGGATAATTTGCTTGGTTACTCCAAATCGGTATATCACATGGTGCTTGATAAATTTAATGACATCTGCTACTTGCATTTCCCTCATAGGGACGGCCTTCGCCCATTTGGAAAAGTAGTCAATTATGGCAAGTATAAATCAGTGCCTTTTAGACAACAGAGGGGTGATCGGACTAATGACGTCCATGCCACAGGCTTCAAATGGCCAGTTAGTGATAGAATTATGCAAGTATTTCGACAGATGGTGAACGAAATTGGTGTGTATTTGGCAGATGTGGCAGCATTTTGCATAATTCACTACTTTCATGATCATCTTTGGCCAAAAATAACTAAGTCTTCTTATACAATCCCACAGCTTTGGTCCTAGATGGTGGGCCCCTCAGGTACCACTATGTGTCTTCTCAACTACTTCATTTGCCTCTTTCTTTGAAAGGCAGCATAGCAAAATACTATCATGCAATTTTCGGTATAATGTGCGTAATGTCGCATTGTAGTAGTATTTGTATATCATCTTTCTTATCGTAGCCACCTCATTAGGGTCTTCTGTGAGTATTTCATACAATGCGTAGTCTATTAGAGGAAGCGCCAACGCAAGGTTCGAGATCTACTCCAACTTGGTATACTTCTTCTTCCTCGAATAGTGTTTTGGATGCAAAAGGTCCTAACCCCCTACTAGGATCTATTTATTAGTCCTTGGTGGCACGGCTAAGGTCACAGCCAGAGATGTAAGAGCGTCTGCATATACATTCTCGTGTTTGGGCACATGATTGAAGCATAATCATTCAAATTTGTTGGCCAGCCTAATTGCTGCTTCAAGATAGGAGATGAGATCTTCATACTTCACCTCATATTCTCCAGTCACTTGGTTGACAATGAGCTTAGAGTCTCCTATACTTCGAGATGCTTCAACCCCAGTTTCCAAGATATTTGAATGCCAACAATGAGTGCATTGTACTCTGCAATATTATTTGTACATAATTTGATGAGTGAATACCCCCTGGGTATCACATGTTCGTGAGGACTTATTAACACTACCCCACTCCGGGTGCAGTTCTTCTTGTCACGCCGTCGAATAACAATTGCCAGGTTTGTTCTTTATCTACTAGATTGGCTTGAGCAACTTCGTTGGTGACGCTGTTATGGAATTTTGAGTTCTCTGGGATAGGATGCTCTACAACAAGGTCTGCTATCGTCTGTCCTTTTGCAACCTTCTGAGGAACAAAGTGTATATCATACGGCTATATGAGAAGTGCCCATTTTGCTAATCTCCCATTTAATGCATCTGGTTTCATCATGAGTAGTTTTAATGTGTTAACTTGTAAGACAACATGAATTATCTGTCCGGTTATATAGTGTCGTATTTTCTAAATTGCGAATACTAAAGCCAAGCACTCTTTCTCGATCGGGTTATATTTGTGTTTAGTGCCAATCAATGTGCGACTTAGATAATTGATTGTCTGCTCTTGGCCTTGTTCATTATGTTGTACGAACAAAGCTGTAAGGGCATTGTCCATCGACCGTACATAGATGAGAAAAATTTTCCTTGGCACCAAGGTCGCTAGAATAGAAGGATTTGTAAGATACTTTTTAATGTTGTCGAAGGCCTGCTAACATACTTCATCGCAGACGAACGACCATCCCTTCTTCATGAGTCTTGTGAACGATTGACAATGCTCTCCCTTGCAATATGAGCACTTTTAGGTTACAAAGTGGTTGTATTTCTTGAATCGTTTTAATTTTGTCAGGATCAAGGTGGATTCTTTTCAAGGTTACGATGAATCCCAAGAACTTGCCACTGGATACCCCTAGGAAGGATTTAGTGGGATTCATCTTTAACTAAAGCTTCCTCATGAGGTCAACTATAGTCCTAAAGTTACTTAAGTGATCTTACTTCTTCTTGCTTTTGGCTGCCAAGTCATCTTCATAACACTTGATAGTTTTTTGTAATTGCTTTCGGAAGATGACGCACATTGCTCATTGTTAACTAGCGCCAGCGTTATTTAATCCGAAGAGAGTCACTGTATAACAGTGTATCCCTAATGGAGTTCTAAATGTTGTATGCTTCTCATCTTCGGGGTGCATCTTGATATGATTGTATCGTGATAAACCATTCATAAAGGACATTCTCTTATACCTTCATGTGTTGTCTATCATGACATTAGTTATCGATAGTGGGAATTCATCTTTAGGGCAAGCGGCATTGAGATCCCGTAAATCTATGCATATCCGGATCTTGCCATTATTTTTAAGTACAGGGATGATGTTTGCCACCCATTCCAGATGTTGTTCTTTGTGAATGAAACCTGAATCGACAAGCTTCTTTACTTTAGTTTCTATTGTTTCCATTAATTTTGGGCTGATGTTGTTTTACCGCTTTAGCTCTTGGCTAGATATTGAGCTGGTGGACTGTGACTTCTGGATCCAAACCCATCATGTCTTCATAGTTCCATGTGAAGACATAAATGTACTCTCTTACTAGAATTAACAGGTCTTCTTTCTTGGATGAAGGAAAATTCTCATATAAAGATGGGCTTCGGGTTCTTTTCAGTTCCTATGTTAACTTGGGTCACTTTGTCTTTAGTGAGCGGTTCTCGTTACTCGAACCACACGTTCCGTTGGGCTTCCATCTGTCGGACCTATGGATTTTCTAGTGAGAGAGGTGCATCATCGTTTTACGTATTGAAGTTTGCTGAAGTGATGTTTGATGTAAGAGCTTGAAATATTTATCACCTTCTGAATTGATCAGTTGTTCCAACTTTGCTTCTGAGGGCGTGACATAACCCAACCCCCTACAAATTTTATGGTAGTAATCAGAATTCTTCGCTTTGGTACAAACGAGTATAAAGGATTTTTTCCTTTCTTTGCTAAAATTTAGGCCTTGCTTGGAAGTTAAGTCATAACCCATCTTCCTAATCATTTGATAAGAATTTGGTTCATAAAGTTCAAACTATGGTGATGCTTGGTTATCATTGTCGTCACCTATGTTTGGATCGGGCCGTGACTCAACTGTATCAAATATAATGGAATGTTGGTCTGGCCTTCGAGGAGGCACTTCCAAGACAGTGCCTTTCGGATCAGCTATTTTTTATCGTGCAACAAGTGATGACCGTATAGGTAAGTGAAAGATCGTCAATATCTTTAACTCAGATAAGATATCTACCTCTGTGCTAGTGCATGAGGGCACAGAATTAGAAGCAACAGTAAGCAAATAAATAAATCCTATGTTGTCATTGTTGACCCATTCACCTACCTCATCGGTGGCACTAAGTACATCCATATTATCTATATTAATTACAAATAGATTTATTTCAAATTCAAAATCATTGTCCTCATCGGGCTCAAGCTCTGAATATGCTTCACTGCCATTGTCATAGCTCTCTTCGGCAGGCTCTTCGGAGATTTCATAGGCATCTTGATATAGCATGGAATCCGTGAAGTAATTCTCCAACCCCCTAAACAATTGTTTTTTCACTATCAATGTACGAACCTGTCCTTTCTCATCAAAATACTTCATGCATTAATGAAGTGTTGATGGTATCACCATATTAGCATGGATTTATGGACGTCCAAGCAGGATGTTGTATAACGTGCCGGTGTCAATGACATAACACGTGACTTCTATCTTTCAGTCTCCAATTTGGCATCGAAGTCGTATCTTACCCTAAGGATAACTACAGTTTGATTGAATCCATAGATGGTGGTATTAGTGGGTGTCAGCTGACTAATGGGGATGCCTAGAAATTGCATCAATCTTCGAGAGGTGATGCTTAATGCAGAACCGGGATCGATTTGGATCCGGCTTACCTTGGCTGAACCAACATATTCCGAATAGTATAGAGGTCTGTTGTGCAACAAATTCTTTACCTGCATGTTTTCATGTGAAGATGTTATATATGGATCTTTCGCATTGTCTGATAACAGTGCGGGCAAGAATCTTCTTCATTGAGTGATGATTTTGCAACCTGTGCAAGGAAGGTCTCCGAATCAGTGGGAGCTTCTCTCAAGCATCTCTTGTTACTTTTGACAGTTGTAGAACCTCATACAGAATAATTAGAGTAGGAATGTTGGCTAACTAGGCTAGTATGTCAAATGGAAATGGTACCCTCGTTGCCTCACTATCCTTTTTCAATTTCTTCTAAAAATGGAGTTCATTTTGTTTAGCAGATGGTGCTTCAGACGCATCTGCAGATTTATTTGGCCTGACTTTTGAGTAGTCTTTAAGGTAGTTCTTTTCGGACCGGGTACCTTACGGCCCTAGCGCATTCAGATGAGTGGTCATTACCATCATCTCAACTTCTTAGTTAGTAAGTTAAGTAGTGCAAGATTAGTCTTTTCACAAAGCATGGATATTGTGTTAGATGTTCGAGTTTTTCCCATGGTTTTTTTTTGAACTGGTTGAAGTGATCCATTGATCGTTCTTTAGCAAATCCGGATATACATAATTTCTCCTCTCTCGGTGGAGACCGAAGAGAGTCCTTTTTGGTACAAATTATGCGGGTTTATAGTTCTTTACTATCATTTTTCCTACAGGGATTGGAGTTACGCTGGTCAGAATTTCTAAGGATCCCATAATAATTGTAGCCATATTTGCGGATACCTTTTTCTGTTCTGGTCTCAACTGGATCACCTTTGCATCGATAAGTATTTGCATTTTATTTTTCAAAATATAACAATCCTTAGTTGGATGCCTAATGTTTTGATGATAAAGGCAATACTTGAGATCATCTATTTTCCTAGCTTCCTTTTACTTCCGATTCTCGGGCAACTTGAGCATCCCCTTTTTATTCAGTAGGTGAAAGAACGCGACTGCTTATTCATCTTTGAAATTAATGTCCGTTGCGACCTAAACGAATCTCGATTATTCTGTGGATTTTGGTTCGCAGTGGGTCTGGTAGTCATTGTTTCATTTCCCTTAGGACGGGATGATTATGGCTGTGGCCGGTTTGTGGACACTCTCCTATGATCACAGTATTCTTCAATATATCGGATTATGTCCTTTACTTACTCTCCTTATTTGACCAGATCCTTCCAGGTTTGGGACTCTACTGCTCCCATCTTAATGAGTATGTTGGTTTGGAGATTGTGTTTGTAGGTTTCTACTAGCGTTTCTTGCAACATGTCATGCGGACATCGCAATGACATCTCTAGGAAATATTCTACAAAACTTTTCCCGGTCTCATCCTCTTTTTGTTTATTTGCAATGAGAGTATGGATAGAGATCTTTGTGTCATCTTCGAAGAAGCGGTGCAGGAAATCCTTTTGCACGTCAGACCATGGTTTAATAGTCCCAAAGGGCAAATAAACCATGTAAATGCAGGCCCTCTAAAAATAGTTGCAAAGATCTTGGTAATTATAAGATCATTTTTCATGAGATAACATGTTTGTGATGAGAAGTAGTATAGGTGCTGGTTGGGAGAATCTTTTCCATCAAATGGCTCTAATTTTATAGACTTGTACTTTTCAGAGAAAGAAGCCAATTCCCACTCCACTGGATATGGCCTAATAACTCCAACTTCTTGCATATCCTTTCTATGCATCAGAGCTTCCAACTGGACCTGCATCTTTTGCATATTTTTTGCATGTGGGTCTATAACAAAGTTAAAATCTTCTTCTTTTTCCGAATCTCTACCAGTTGCCTCACCATCATTCTTTGGTGGTTCATCGGTGGATTTCTCCATCTTGTCTTTTGAGTTCTTTTGTGTATTTTCTACTACTTTTAGAAGCAGCGTCTAGAGCTCATCGAGACCCTTTTGTTGTTCTAGAATCAAACGTTCTTGAGCTTCTAGCCTTTGGTTCACTTCGCTGGAGCTTCTTGTCATATGGACCATAGTTTCTTCAAATTGGGAAGGCTCATATGATCAACGTGTTGTAATGGCTGAATGGTTTCTATCTCCTTTGTCTTCTTCATCTGAACCCCCAGCCAACCTCTTGTAATTATGTGATACTAAAATCTCTGACCTAAGTCGTGTATAATGATGTAGTTCTGCATCAGACGAATGTCTGTCACTACATGACTTCTTTCCTTTACTCACCATGTTCGAAGTTAAGAAAGAGGTTATTCATTGGTAGTGACACTCCATCTTTGAACGCGCCTTCTTTTAGGTGCATTGTTCTTTGGTTCAGTTATCCGACAAAAAACCAAAGGTCTAGACAGACCATAATGGCAATTGGTAAGTACTGTAGAGATAATGTGCTCACATCGGCACAGTGGAAGGGATTGCGCTATCCTCTTTTTGTTAGTTTGGATTTCTCACAAATCTATTTCTTGATCTGTAGGTGTTGAGTGAACCACACTTCTAGAATAAGTTTCTTTTTTGTTCCAGCCTCTACGATTGTGTTTATAGGAGTTTGTGGACATAAAAGTATGGAATCTTTACCTTAATTGACATTCTATTCTGGTTTTTGTGCATGTTTCGCAAAGCTTACGCTCAATTTTGTGTTTTAGGCTTTTTACGCAGGGCTGAATAGCCTTGCGTTTTGCCTTTTGTATGCAGGGCTGAATAGTCTGGCCTTTAGAATCTTCTGCATGGGGCTGATTAGTCTTGCATTGCAATTTTTGTACGATAGGCTAATTAGCCTCACATTTAGAAATAGGTTCGCATAAAGCAATGCTGAGATAATTAGCCTGGAATTTTGAAATAGCCTTGCGTGAAGCTACGCTGGGCTGATTAGCCTGGCATTTTGAAATAGCCTCGAAAGAAGCTACACTGGGCTGATTACCGTGACATTTGAGACCATATCCATTTTGGGCTTGATTTTTAAGAATTTGTTGTCATGCTCAACTGTTTCGGTTTCGAATCTAAATTCCGGTTAGGACGCATCTCGGGTTCTCTTTCGCATTTTGTGTAGCCATAAATGGAAGAGAAATTTCATTTTCCAAAATTTTTGAATTCCAAGATCCAAAGGGCTCCCCTTCAATGGGAGTCCCTTTGTCATTCGAATTCGTTTTTTGGATTTTTTTTGTTCTGAACTCGAAAATTCGAGAAGTTCATGTTCAACAGGAATTATCTTGTCATTAGAATCCATTGCTTGAACTCCTTTCTATTCTGAACTTAAAGATCCAAGGAACTATTATTCGACAGGAGTCCCCTTATCATTTGAACTCATATTTAGAGTTTCCAAGCAGTGATGGAGTCATGTTTTGGTCGAACTTACAGATCCAGAAGACAAGTATTGCTCATATCTTTGTTGATCGATTTTTACGACCAACATCTCCATAGACTTATCAATTTTCTTAGCATCAGATTAGGCCACGATCATCTTGTCGGTGTAGAAGAATTCTCTCACTGTGGTTGCTAGTTTGTTTCTCGCAAAATGCATGCTTTCTTTCATTGCCATTAATTTATGATTACAGTAATCTCAAAGTGCAATAAAAAAAAGTAAAAAAAAAAAACAAACAAGAGGATTTATAAGTTTATCACTTTCTTTTACAAAGATGTGTTCTTAACATGGCTATGTGATGTGAAAGATCTACTGCAAGCGCACAATATCGGTTGTCCCGGAAACAGGTCGTTCCTATAAGGATCTAAGGTGTTTTTGCTTTCTTACTAATTCTTTAGTCCTAACGAATTAACTAAGAGTTCTAAGAAGAATGAGAGTTATTCTAATTAGCCCAGGATATAGAATCCACTAGTTCACAATCAAGTATTATTTATTTTGTCTTCTTTCTTCAATAAAAATTTGATTTTTTAGTTTAATCTCTACTTAAAGCATCCTAAGTATGGACTATAAAGTGACGTGCAAGTATAATCTATCAAAGAAATTACTTCTTTATAGAAATAAACTAAATCGTTAGATAAATTTAACAAAACAAATAAAACTAACAACTCCAAACCCTAACTAAGTATAGACTATCAAAATAATTAAATTAAGCATAATCTATCAAAGTTTTAATCTCTGAGTTCTTGTATTTTTATTGATTCATAGAAAAATCCTATCTCTTTTATTTTTATTTTAGAAAGAACACAAATAGATTAATATGAGGTTGATCCCTAGTTTTATCTACATCCAAAGACTAAGTTGATTAGTTACTCATACTCCTAATTAACAAGATCATATTTTTATTTATGAAAGAGATTAAAAATCCTATTTTTCCTAAAAAGCAATTAAAGATCTACACTAGAAAGTGATTAAACCTATTTAAAAAGCGATGAAGAGCAATGGAATTAACTCTGGAGCTCGATATGACGACCGTCACCCATTCGGCAAAACCTTAATATTTATTAATCAAAAGTACATCTAAAATTATATCTAAAAAGCTCTTCCCAATTTATACGGATTCATGAGGTATTTATAACCCAAACACAATTCTTCTCCTACTCAAACTCAATACAAAAGATATAATCCTAATTCAACACAAACTAATCTCAAGATATATAATTATAATTAATCCATAGGCATTGGAAACCAATGGTTGAGATTAAATAGCATAAAATACTAATTTTCGGGTCAAAATCCTAAAATTAAATTCAGCACACGCGTAGCGCTGGATCGGATTTTCCATTCTGTTGTGTTTTAGTAAAATGGCCATAACTTTTACATAGAAACTTGGATTGAGCTGTTCTTAGGCTCGTTTCAAAGATAATTTCAATCTCTACAAAGTTTTCCAATATAAATATTTTTAATTCAAGCTTTATCTTGGCCAAAAATACTCTTGAAGTTGTTATAGCTGCACTTGAGCTTCTATCTTCACCATGATTGACTTTTTTTACTCATATTCTTGACAAATTTGCTTTCTCTTCTTCTCTTCCTCGCAAATCCTTTATTACTTATAAAAACACACTAAATATATCCGAGTATTAATTATTTATATACAAAAATAGATAATATGAAGGTTATAAATATACAATATATGACACTCATCAGACCCCCACACCTATCTTTTGCTAGTTCTCGAGCAAAATCTAGAGCTAAAAAGAAAAAGAAAAATTATAACTCACTTTTGCAGGAATCGAGATTGCACTTAGCTTGTGCAACAAGCCGTTAAACCCCTAGATTATCTTAGTGGACGAGTTGTGTCTCATGAGAGTTTGCAGTGAATATACCCACAAAATTCGTTAAGAAGTCAGATTAAGAAAATAAGAAAAAATAAGGATAACCTAAAATAAAGAAAAATAAAAAAATTTATACAAAGAAAAAAAAATCTTTTTTTTGATAATTTCATCAATTAATCTCATTAATATACAAACTCAAAAACGCATTTAAATTATCAGTTTTCAAGTCAAGTATCATATCAAATACACTTATCATTTTAATAAAAAAATTCAAATCCTATCTTTTAATACCCACTAATAGATAATTTATTGGCACCTATATATCTACGTGCACGTGTGATAGTATACTTCGATTTTGGATTCAAACTCTAACTCATGATTCATCTCTTCTCTCTAAATAATTTCTTTTTCTCTTTTTTGTTATGAATATTTCACCTTTCATACGAAAATTCACGCTTGCTTAGGCGCAAATACCTAATTACTTGGATCATACTCTTATTTTCATTTTTTTTCATTTCTAAAGGTTTATTACCTTAAATACCTGGATCACCACCTTTTTTTTCTTTTTTTAGAATTATTGCCTTAATTACCAGGCTCATCCCTTTTTTTCTTTTTTTTAAGAATTATTGCCTTAAATATCAGGCTCACATTTTTTTGTACTTCATTTTTGTTTAAAAAGAGAAGACTACTCAATCATTATTGTTTTTGTCCTTAACCTAATAAAATTTTGTGAAGTGAAAAATAGATATATACTTACCTCAAAATTATTATTAGCAGTATTTATTTTTTGGAGTTTTATTTTTCATAAAATTCTAAGTACATTATCCAATCTACTCTCCTATCAAATTTTAAATCTAAATTTATTCTTTTATTTTTAATTAAGTTGATTTATTGAAGAAAATATTTTTTGTATTTTTTACCTTTTTTAAGATTTTTTAAAATTTTTTTATATTTTTTCCAAAAAATATTTTACCCTAAAAACTACCTAAAGTGTAAAATAAAGAAATCTAAAAATTTAAAAATAAAATAAAAATCTGGAAAAAAAACTAAAAATCTTAGAAAAACACAAAAAAAACTCTTAAGTCACTCTCCCACTCCTAAACTCATGTACGCCCTCATACATTACCTAAAGGTGGTAAAATAAATATGAAAAACTTATGTACAAATACTATACAAATAATGAGAGTCATGAAAGGTCAAGATCTCAATATTGTTACCCTATTAAAGCATGAAAAGCGATTACGACCTCTCGATTGCTTCCCACTTTCATAGTGTGTCTTTTTATGTTTAGATATAAATGAACTTTGTCTTTTTGCAAATTTTGCATTTAATCTCTCCATCTTATTTTTTATTTTTCTTAATATATACCCTTCTTCTTTCTTTTATTCAATAGTAAATTTTTAAAGTTGGAAATTATATATTTATCATCGTCTGTATTCCACCCATGAACATCTTTCATGTCATTAAGCATTTTGGTCTCATTTTGAGGTGGAAGAATCATGAGGTCGATTTTGGATTGCTCTTTCAAATCAACAGGTATCATGAGCTCTTCTTTCCGTACTTCCTTCCATTCTTCGAGTGTTCTGCGCTCGTCATGCAAATTTTCTTCAATCTTGTCATCAAAATTCTCAAAAAAATTCCATGCTAATGAACTTATCATTAGTCAAATCATTGTGAAGGAATAAAAATTGTTCTTCACAAATTTCTTCATAATTTTTAATAAAGAGTCAAAAGATAGTATGTCACTAGCAAGCTCATCATGAGGCAAATTACTAAGCAAAATTTTCTTTTTATCACCAGTTTCTTCATAATTATTTTTACAATGGTCTAAAGTAGGTTGATCATAATGTTGAAGTATAGACTCATCATGCACAAACTTATTTGACTTATTTTGAATCATATTTACTTCAAAAGATGACTGAAGTGGTTTCTCATTGGAATTAGATATGTTCAAACAATTAGATGATTGATCTTCAAAAAGTTTATTATGAGAAATTATTTTGAGAAAATCTTCCATCTAAAATACAGTTTAAGAGGATGATTTTAGCAAAACTTCTATACCTTCCTCTTTTTTATGTGCTTGCTCCTTAGTCTCATGATTGTAAGCTTCTTTGTTTTACTCGAATGATTGCATCTCACAATCATGAGTAAAATTTGATATCGGATATGATGGATCTGAGTATATATTTGATGACATTTGTGAAGTGGTTATAGGTAAATTCTCATAATATGCATCCTCGCTTCTAATCTTTTTAATTTTTTATCTAACATGTTCAATTGAATATCTTGTTCATGATTGAATTTAGAATATGGAGATGATTGATCTATAAAGAAAGGATTAGATGGAGGACTATCTTGATACGACTCTTGATTAGAGTAATTCATCAATTCACAGTTGTAATTTTGTATATAGGAAGCACTAGTAGGCTCATGATATGTGGTGTGAATTTGATCATGATCTCATCCTAACGAACTTCCTATCCATGGACACTGATGATAGTTATGAAATGGATCACAACAATGATGACATCCAGATACACAAAAATTGATTTTGAAACATTTATGGATTTTTTTTTTAAAGGTGGAGAGGGAAAGAGATGGAAATGAAAAAGAAAAAGTCGAGAAGTTTTTTTAATTTTTTAGAACCAGAGACCAAAAACACAAAATAAGAAAAAAAAATAAGACAGATCCTTGGAATATTTACAACTAAATGGTGGCTATTGCTACTGTTTAGCGGCAAAATCAGGGACTTTGACTCCCTTCTTTTTACAGTGATTAGCAGATATTTCTCTGAACCATTTTAGCTTCCCGTATTTATATTTTCAGATCCCTACATACTCAACACACATTGTTAGCCGTAAAACGTTAGATAAAGCAAGAAAACATCGTTGATCCCTGTCAACGGCGTCAAAAACTTGATGTGAAAGATCTACTGCAAGCGCACAGTATCGGTTGTAGCACAAACAGATCGTTCCCACGAGAATATAAGGTATTTTTGCATTCTTACTAATTCTTTAGTTATAACAAATTAACTAAGGGTTCTAAAATGAATGAGAGTTATTCTAATTAGCCTAGGATATAGAATCCACTAGGTCACAATCAAGTATTATCTATTTCGTTTTCTTTCTTCCATAAAAATATAATTTTTTAGTTTAATCCCTACTTAAAGCATCCTAAGTATGGACTATCAAGCGACGTGCAAATATAATCTATCAAAGAAATTATTTCTTTATAGAAATAAACTAAATCATTAGATAAATTCAACAAAACAAATAAAACCAACAACTCCAAACCCTAACTAAGTATAGACTATCAAAATACATAAATTAAGCATAATCTATCAAATTTTTAATCTACGATTTCTTGTATTTTTATTGTTTCTTAAAAAAATCATATCTCTTTTATTTTTATTTTAGAAAAAACACAAATAGATTAATATGAGGTGGATCCCTAGTTTCATTTACATCCTAGGACTAAGTGGATTAGTTACTCATACTCCTAATTAACAAGATCCTATTTTTATTTATGAAAGCGATTAAAAATCCTATTTTTCCTAAAAAAACAATTAAAAATCTTCACTAGAAAGTGATTAAATCCATCTAAAAAGCGATGAAGAGCAATAGAATTACCTCTGGAGCTCGGTATAGAGGCCGTCACCCCTTCGGCAAAACCCTAATATTTATTAATCAAAAGTACATCTAAAATAATATCTAAAAAGCTCTTCCCAATTTATAAGGATTCATAGAGTATTTATAACCCAAACACAATCCTGCTCCTACTCAAACTCAATACAAAAAATATAATTCTAATTCAACACAAACTAATCTCTAGATATATAATTCTAATTCAATCCATAGGTATTAAAAACTAATGGTTAAGATTACATGACATAAAATACTAATTTTATGGTCCAAAACCTGAAATTAAATTCAGCACACCCATAGCCCTCTGGATCAGATTTTTCATTATGCAGTGCTTTAGTAAAATGGCCATAACTTTTGCATATGGACTCGGATTGAGTTGTTCTTAGGCTTATTTCAAAGATAATTTGGAGATATACAAATTTCTCCAATATAATATTTTCAATTCAATCATTATCTTGGCCGAAAATGCTTTTGAGTTTGATATTGCTGCACTTGAGTTTCTGTCTTCACCATGATTGAATTTTTTTACTCATATTCTTGACAAATTTATTTTATCTTCTTTTCTTCCTTACAAATCCTTTATTACCTATAAAAACACTAAATACACTTGAGTAAAAATTATTTATATACAAAAATAGATAATATGGAGGCTATAAATATGCTATATGTGATACTCATCACTATGGAGCGTTGATCTCGTACTCCGTTGATGATCTAATATTTGGATTGGTGTTAAATGTGAAGAATTGATGAAGAAAGATTCTGGCCAGTGGCTTATTGCTATTGATCGGCGTGCTCTCAATCTGCCAAAGATCTCCATAGTTTTCTCTCCCCTCAAAATTTTCCTCTTGACCCATATTTATAGTTTTAAAAGTTTCTTTAGCAGATAAGGATAGAATTCCATCATAATTCAATCTCTAAATTTATATTTCAGATGGATTTGAAATCTTTAATTTAGAGTAATTGGATATGATTGGATTTGAAATTTTTGTAAAGATCCAAAAGGAAACTAGTTTCTGTGCTGACTCAGCCCAATGCGCACGAGGCTATCATCCCCGCATGAGACTGTTAGCCCCTTGTGGCTTAGTTCTTTTGAATCCAAATTTTTTTCTCGTACACCCACAACTATTCATTGTGCACTCTGATTTGAAAGGATAAGGCTGGAAAGATTAGTCAATACTCACAAAAATACAAAAGTCTGTATATCGGGTGAGAAGTTAAATAAGGAATTGAATAAAGCCAATAAAGAGGTGCAAAATTAGATAGAATATAAGTGAGTATAGTCTAAACTAGAATAGTACATGTTATTACATCATTATTCTCACTGGCCTATCTTATTGTCAGTATGAGTGCATGTTCTTGTCTCTGGTTCTCTCCTACTTGTGCCCTCTGGAAAGCCTACCCCTGAGTTGTTGCAAGTGGAGGACCCCTCTAAGTAGGCGGCCCCATAGGTCCCTTTTGTGGTGATGTCGGGTGTCTTTATTGTTGTGGAGGTGCTGGAAGTCTTGCTTGTTGCTGCAGTGCTGCTGGTACTCGAGACATGTCTTTTACTTCTCTTCGAAAGTAACATGCCCCAATCTGATGTTCTGATGATCCACAAATCAAATTAGATTGAGGGCCTGCCTACACTCCTTTCTAACATGTCCCAACCTGAAGCAATAATCTCATACACTGATTGATTCCATTGAGTAAGTTGGTGCTTCTCAGGCATTGTGGCATTACACTTAGTTGGAGCTCCTACAACCTAAGTAATACTCCTCTTTTGAGATCCAATAAGTACTTTTCTCTTCCTAATTACATGTGCTCTTAGATTGTGGCAGCGTTTAAAACCTGAGCATAAGTTTAAAATTGTAGGGTGGCTATATGCTCCTGAATCTCAAAATTTAGCCCATTTTGGAACCTTTGTTCCCTATCTGCTTCTTGAACTACCAACAATGGGGCAAATCTACTCAGCTTAACAAATTCTGTTGCATATCATCTATTGTTCGGTTTCCTTGCCTCAAGTGGATAAACATCTACTGCAAGCCCCATTATGCCGTCTCAGAAAAGAATCTCGTATAGAAGCTCTCCTCAAAGGCCTCCCACATTATTGACTTTGCCAACCGACTCTCCTAGGCCAACCACCATGTGAGAGTAATATCTATGAATTGAATCATGATCATCTCCACACAGTCTTCATTTTTATTCGTGTCGCACACAATAGTTACTTAGTGTCCACCAACCACTGCTCCACCTTCATAGGTTCTCAGTTTCATAAAATGGTGGTGGGTTCAATTTCCTAAACTCTAACACACTACTAATCTTCTATCTCCCAGCCACCAACACATGTCGTAATATTTCAGTATGTTCCTGTTGGTTCTCAATAAGACCCATAAGCAATTCCATCATGCTTGGATCTTTTGCTTGGAGAGTGATACTTGAGAAAGAGATGCAATTGCTGGACATTTCTCAAAAAGATAAAGGATCTGGATTAGATTGGGAGACAAAGGATAAACATAATGATAGGATATAAATAACCAACGGAATAAGACAAGAAAAGGAATCAAAGGTAACCGTAATATTTGCATGTGTATATATGATAGTAATCCTAAATAGAGACTTCCAACCAGAGGCTAAAACCAAATCTGAGCCCTGATACTAACTGTAACACCTCTCATCCCAAGATATACATAGCGTTTGACAACGTATCGTAAACGAATACGCCAAGTCTAAAGTACATGAATACAAACACCTAGAACTGTCACAAATACATGCACATATACAATCAAATAATAAATATGGAGCTAAAACAAAAAAAAAATCCAATGAACAATAATCAAGACATGTTTATGGGAGAGCCAAAAGAATCCTTATTACATCATCGAAAAGTTTAAGTTTAAAATGGATGAATAATAAAGTTTCTCAAAAAAATAAACAAATAAAAAAATAAATATTAGAAAAGTCTCTCTTGTGTTCCTCTTACAATGAATGCACCTATTGAAAATCTGCTAACTCTTTGAAATATGGTTCCAGCTTGGTAAGTTTCCTTATAAGTTACCTGCAAATTAATATCATGACGTGCTAAATCAGATTCATTAGAATGACTTAGCAAGTGCAAGAAAATGAAGGATAATAACACAAAAGTATGTTTTGTGTGATTTATATATAGATAATGCACAAATTATTAGTAAAATATGAAAGAAATTAGAGCATCATGAAAAATAAGTTTTTATAAAATGAATCGTGGATTTTATTATACTTGTCTTAGAGATGATAATGATCAATGGATAGTATATGCATGTTATGAATGATATTGTAGCAGATATAGAAAAATAAAAATAAACATGTATATGAATTATTATATATCATATTAATGTCTATTGTGTATTAATTTGGAACTGTTAGGAGAAAAAATCATATGTTTTAAGAGAGTCTCATATATATCCAAGATAACGACTTCATGACTCCTAGTACAGGACCGCACCGCTAAGTAGTCAAGAAAAATTTGATGGACGAGCATATGCTCCCGGGCCCAAAGCCCTATAATATGATATGATGGTGATCCAATAATCACCCAGGACCTCCTGCGTTAGATCCCTAAAATTAAGTGTAATATCATAAAGAAAAGCTCCCAAAATATGTGCCAAGTTCCTTCTTTCAGTTCCCCTTTAGTCTAATGATTTTATTCTTGCATCATATGTATATAGATAAACTAAATTAATATGTATAAGACAATAAAAATATTTACAATCGCTTTAACTTAAAAGGATCAACGAAATAAAGTAAAATTACTTTATACAGAATCTAATCTTTTAGAGACAGTAAAAGAATTTGAGATTAGTTCTCTTAATTGTGTAATTAAATTAATTTTGTTTTGATCTCTTATTGCAAAAAAAAATGTGTTATTTTAAGAAAAAATTATACATGCTCAACTCTCCAAAGTGGTTTTTATTTTTTATTTTTGTTTTTTTCTTTTATTTAAATAATTATTTTATTAATTTTTCTTCATTCCATCTTTCAGCTGTGCTGCAACGACATAGAGAAAGGAAAGAATTTTCTTTTGCGTTTTTTCTTCTTTTCTTAAATAATTTTTTATATGTTTTTTTTTCTTTTTTTTTTTTCTTCCTTTCTGTTCAATCTGAACAGAGAGAATCCCCCTTTTTTCCTTTTCTCTCTGTTTAGAGATTGAACAATGAGAACCATTTTTTTAACTGTATTTTCTTCTTTATTCCTCTATTCAATTATGTAAATAGTTATTGAACGAGAGTTTTTCCTTTATCTTTTTTATTTTTTTTTAAAATCAATTTTGTACTTGAGATTGAAAGAAATGACTTACAAATACTTAGTTTCAATATATTCAATTTACGGCCGGCTGTAATTTTTTATTTAATAAAATAATTAATATAAAAAATTGTATGCTAACTACAATGAAAAACTTAGCCACATGAATACATGGTTATAAATAAATAATAATTAGCTAAATCAGAACAATCACAATATCCATGCGGAAAGAAAGAAACAAATGAATTAGTTAATGGAGGAAATGTCAAGAAACTAATTTGGGTTATAAACTCAAATAGTTATATAAAATAGAAATAGGAGAAAAATACTTGCCTTAAAAACTCCACTCCAAAAATTGGTTGCCAACAATTCAAATTTGATTTCCATTATCCCCTTTCTCTTCTTCACTTTCCTTGCTATTCTTCTCTATTATTTTTCTTCTTCTTCTTTTTTTCTTTTTTCATCCTTCTTTTCTTCTGTTATTTTTTTTCTTCACTATTATTTTTTTTGTCTGCCGAATGTGAGGAGGAAAGGAGAGTTGTTATATATATATATATATATATATATATATATATTAGATAAGATTAGTTAAAGTTTAATTTCTTTCTTCTAATCCAATTCAATCCTAATAGATTTTATTATCATCTATATTAACCACAATTTTAGATATACTCAATTTGTTAAAGAATCTTTAAAGATAAATCAAAACTAACTAATCTAAATAAGAAAACTACTACTTTAATTATAAGATAAATAATTTTAAAAAAATAATATATTAGATTGGGGTGTTACAATAACACTCCAAATTAAATGCTAAAAATTTTAAAGATTTATTCTATTATTAGGTAAGGCATTACCAGTGGGTACCGCAAAAAGTGGGTACACGAAACCTTTTATAATAAAATCATGTAACCAAAATAGTAACAGAAGGAATTAGAATGCTACAACTTATAAATGTTACATTGCATTATTCAATATAGTTTTTTAAATAATTGCATAATAGATGATTACATGGTGTGTTGCCCAGAATAGCATAATACAACAAAGGAAGGACAACTTTATATTATAAAAGATTAATAAGTTAAGGCAAATATAACAATTAAAATGAAAGAGATTATTACATCAATGAAGGAAGTCTTTGCCAATCTACTAGGGAATCCGTTTACTCCTAGAAGGAAGCATGTTTAGTAGGTAAGTCCTCCTTGAAATTTCTAACATCTACACGTGTGGAGGAAATTCAGTGTTCGTACATACAATAAATGAATCGAGCTTGAAATAGAAATTAATAATAATATAAAAAAATTGGGAAGAGCTTAACATATATATAAAAGCTGGAATCCATGAATCAAAGGAAAATACATGCATTCGGTAGGGGATATTTTGATCATGATGAATGGAACAACACTATAAATAATCACGTATAACCATGTTAGATAAGATACAACTCACATGTAATAAGATATTAAATGGTCGTGTAAGTTAGATCAATGCAAATAAGATTAAGACCTAAAGTGATCCACATGTATTCTGAATATTAGGCAAATCAGAGAAAATCCCTATTAAATATAATGTGCCAATATCAATCTCACTAAGTATTCAATTCTTATATATCACTAAGTTAATGATGGTACTGATTGGAGAAGTTCACTTGATATGAGAACATATTGTGGGACCAAGATCACGAATATTATCACGACGGAAGCTGGATATTTAGGTTATAGCTAAAACCAGAATATTATTCATAGTCTTTGCTAAAATATTAATATTATAATGTAACCTGGATTATCATTATCACATCATAAGTTGAGTTATCATTATCACGATTGCAAAACAGATTAATAATAACATGTAACTATTATCAAATATCAACCTTTGATATCTCCCATAAGCATTAATAAATCCACATTTTATTTCCTTGTAAACCATGGTTATCATATTAATATGTATATATTTTGTAACTATCATAGCCCAATGCATGAATTTATTTATTGACACATACACTTGTATGCTTAAGTTGAGCAAATTTCTAAAGTAAATATTTTAAATTCATAACATATTTTTTATACTAAAGCCCATAAACTATTAATATGTTATAACAGCCCAAGCCCATTACCTTGGTCCAAACTCAAAAAAAAAAAATAATGTGAATAATTATTATAATTATAACAATAATAATATAAGATGTAAGCTATTATTTGAATCCAACACAAATTACATTCAATCACTAAATTAATTTTCATTTAGTATTAATGAAATATAACTTTTATTTTGAATTTTCAGATTATCTCCATCATTCAATTCCTAAAATCTCTTATTAACCAAATATATTAATGGTCATTTGACCCATTTGAATACAATTTAAAAACTTATCACTAAAATGCTGCAGCCAACTACCATAGCCAATTATATTAATAAACCCATTTGACTCATTTGAATCCATTTTAGAAACTTGTCTTTAAAACCATATAGTTAACTACAATTATGACATTTGGATAAATTTCTAACATATATTTAAAAACCTTCTAAATTATCCAACTTATAAGTCGATCGACTTCATTTCAAATTTTCCTTCAAAACCCTATTTAATTTCATTATCCTCTCCATTCAGTCAACCCTTCTAACTCCTATATAATTCTTCTATTTACCTTAGTTCTTTTTCTTCTTCAAACCAAAATCTCTTCTCTCCTCTTTTATTGCCCGTTGGAGCGCCGTCCACAGCCAAATTGCCATCGACGACCAGAGGAGCCACATTGTGAGCCGTTTTTGTTACCCGAATATGCATCACACCTGAGTCATCTCACCAGCAACCACTATTGTCGGGGCTTCTCATGGAGCAACTCCTTCCCTTCTTCTTTGGAATCCTTTAAGAGGTAGGATCCATTTCTCATCTTTAATAAATTTATACCTTATCAGATCCAGGTAGATAACCCCCTCAAATAATAATCTAATTAAAAACAATATCTATTCATCTTATAAACCCAATAAGATAACTATTAAAATTATTTGTTTGTTTCCAAACCAGAAGCCTTTCGTAACTACAATAGACTTTTTATATGGCTTTAAAATTGAAGAAAATTTGTTAACATCACAAATAGACAATACTTAACTATTCTGTTATTTATTCTTTTATGTAGGTATTGATTTCGATAAAAACTAAACTAGAGCATTAACATTTTGGCAACTGCACTTTCAAATTAAGGTTAATTCCTTCTCGAACTAATTTCTTACATACATGATGTGATAATTTACGACAAGCATACAGTTTGGTTGTAGCGCTATACATGTCATCAATATTGTATCAATATTGATACAATATTGTATCAATATTGCATAACAAAGTATCATATATAACAAAGTATATATGGACTAAACAATATACAATTGTATCAATATTGTATGATGAATATCAATTGTATCAATTGCGTGCATTTATGAGTATCAATATGGACTAACAAAAGATTCTAGGTTGATCAAAAATATGTGCATGATGGTGAGGCTTTTGATCAGCGGTTCTTACTACTGGTCGGCATGCTCTCATGTAGAAATCAACTCTTGATCTCCAATAATCTCTCTCCCCCAAAAGATCATAAAAACTCCACTCTTAGCCCCTATTTATAGTTTTTGGGATTTCCTTATAGATAAGGATAGAATTCTAGTTAAATCGAATATTTGGACTTGTATTTGGATAAGAAATCTTTAATTTCGAGTGATTAGATATGATTGGGATTGGAATTCTGGTAAAAATTCAAAAGAAAATCCAGTTTAGAAACTGGAATAGCCCCGCGCGCACGAGGCTATCATCCCCACGCGGGGCTGTCATTTTCGTGCAAGGCTATTAGCCTCGCACGGGGCTGTCATCCTTTCGCGAGGCTGCTAGCCTCGCATGCGCAAGGCTATTTTACTCCGAGTGGCCTTTTTTCCTTGTTGATTTTTTCTCTGCCTACGAAAACAAGGAAAGAAATCACAACATTGATTTTAAATAGTAACTCATAAATATTCTCTTGAAACCATACTAATAGTTTGTAAATTAGTTCATGTATAACCACTTATAATCTCTAGTATTTGGATACGGGTTATGCATTTATGAATTTTTTGCATCACATGTCAATGACCAAACATGTGATTTTGCTCTAAATACATGTACATATGCATCCATGTACGATTGACATACCCATTTATTCATGCATGTTTAATTCCCTACCATATTTATAAACTCAAATTAGAATATATAATTAAGTGACTCCAAATCCTATATCTTTGGTTGGTGCATGTTTCAAATTAATATTTTGCCATACTCAGTAGTCTTCCACAAAACATCCACAACTTTTCCATCATAATCCTGCTTGATCTCATTTTAGTTCCATTAGGAAAATAACTCATTAATCTAAAATTTCCTCTTAGACATTTAATCCTTATTAAACCCTTTTCTAGCTAATTTTTTCGTAAAAAATTTGACATGGTCTTGTACTAGGTCCAAGCAGCTCAGCAACTGAATAGTTTGGTAAAATAACCATAACTTTTACTTTAAAACTCCAATTGAGTTTACTCTAAATTCATTTGAAAGATAATTAAAATACCTATAACTTGTTTTTAGAAACCCTTTCATGATTTAATTTTTGTATATTTTAAAAATTACCTAAAATTTTATGATGTAAGGTGTCATGTCTGCCAATTTAGCAACAATCATGACTTAGGAAAACCACTGAAATTTTTTTTCTACAACATGGTTTGAGCTTATATTGGATTCATTCGAAAGTTTTAACTATATATCATGTAGCCTTGGATTTGCTATACTGCTTATAAAAGGACCAAGTCCACCTTTATTACTCATCTATGCCTCTAGTAGACCAATCATACGTTATTTATGTAGTATATATCATGCTATATATACACTACCTCCTTTTTGATATGTTACACACAACAACAACAACAACAACAACTAAGCCTTTTATCCCAAGTATTTGAGATAGGCTACATGAACCAAAAAAAGAATCACGCCGGATCGATCACTTTGATAGTCCTTCTTCATTTCTATCAAGTAATATCTCCTCATTTAAATTTCTAGAATCCATATCTTTTGATATGTTACACACACATACATATTTAATTACTATTGTTCTCGCATGTTATCACTATCTACATCTAAATATATTTGAAATACTAATCATGCATATATACTTCTGTGCATGCATAACAAGCTATAGTGATTTTTCTTGATTGGGAAAGACTACACAAATATACTCTTGTATTTTCTAGTATCACCATACATATTGTTTCAAGAATCTCTACTATATGTGATACATTTATATCATGATACTTATCATGTATCATATACTTATTTATATATGCATATATATGTTGCTTAAAATATATTATATTGTGGGTATAGGAAAATGAATGGTGGAATAAAATGCCAATTGTTAGAATTCTTGTCTTGTTAGGATGCGTTTGCTGATGTGTGTACTAGCACCATAGTTTTATTGTATTTAGCGGTACATTCTGTTCATTTGGCTAGTGACTTATGACTATAATCCCAAGTATACACAGGATACTCAGGGTACTTAGCGATACACTATTACGTTCATGTGGAAACCAATACTTGTGGATGTAGTAGCAGGTATGTACCGTACACTCTTAGAATATATGAGTACTACTATTCAGTTCCCAACAAGCATGATAAAATATGCAGCTCATTGCCTATCATGCTATATTATACATATCATACTTGCAATGCCCCATTTTCCGGAGGAATACGGAAACAGAGTATATTACCGACGGGCACGTGTAAGTCAACGTGCATGAGGCCTATAAGTGTGTAGAAGTATAAACAAATAGAATTAAATACTAGTTATCTATCAGAATCTTAGAAATTAGTCTACTGCCATATAAGGGAAGATATACAACATGTCTAAAATAAAAAGCAACAAGTACAATACTGATACAAAATTGGAAACTAAGCCCCAATGGAGTGATACATATCAAATCCAAAAATACGAAAGTAAATGTCAGAAATCTACTACTGTTTGGTTTGCTTCAAAAAGTATAGATTATTACAATGGCGGATCCTTACTCACATCTTCAGTACCTGAGTATGTGGGGGAGCTCAGGGTCAAACCCGACAAGTAAAATAATTAAAGGTAGGGAGCGTGCAATAAAAACTAATAAGTAAAATTTGAATATGCATATAACAAGTATGTGCATGTATAGAAAATAATAAATGATCAAGTAACAATATCAATTAGGGATGTGCATGCATAGTAAGTCTAAGTTAATATCTTATTTTAGTTTATATTTTGAACTAAGTGGTAAAGAAATAGACTCGTATCATAGAAGTACCCATGCATACCCAGGACCCGACCAAGATGTCGTGCCGCTAAGCACTCAAGCAGATACCGATACTGAGAAATCAGTCGTCCCATCAACATGGACTAAATAGGAGATGATGGCTCAGTACCTTTCAGACGCTCTTGCGGATGGGCCCCTATTTCGGTTACACAACCTATCCTAAAGATTTCATGATAAATATTTGTCCACTCTTTAGTTTTTTCATAACCCAAGATTTTAAGTTATATTACATACAAATCAATCTGGAATATGATGAACCAATTATGTCAAGATTAATGCATATATACATCTATCATCTAATCAATATCTGAATAACAAGAAAGATATAGTCCATATCAAAATTAAGTTAACACGCAAATCAGAATCCATGACATTATCAAGACATGTATGTGTATGTACTAATAAAGGCAATTCAGTATAATTTCTTGTATCTTGTACGAGTAACTAGTACGTATATGTCAAGAAAAGAACGATGGAGTCGTAAAATACTAGAATGAGTGTTATGAAAAAAATGTTCATGTATGTAAGCCACACATATTTACAATTATGCATATAAACACGTATGTAAGTGGTTATTAGAGTGTAAAAATACATATAATGATCATGCATGTGAATCATACATATACAATTATGCATATAAACACATATTAGGTAAGTGTGTACTAAATTGTAAAAATGAGAATTAAATAGGCTTAACACTATACGATTACTTTAATAACATATACATTTTCTAAATTCTAGCATGATTTCAATGTATGAAAAGTAGCAAATTTATTAAACCTTAGCATAAAAAGAATTCTGACCTTATATAATATCTTGTATAAAAGAAATATTTTAACAATTTAATGTAAAAACTTATTTGAAGCCTTCTCTTTAAAATATGATTATGAAAATATATATATATATATATATATATATATATATATATATATATATATATATATATATATATATATATATATGTTCTAATGGAATGTAGAAAGTGATCTAAAATTATTGCATTATACACGATGAACTTATATGGAAAGTTTAAATGTATATCCAAATATGACGAACATTCATAAATATAGCTTCTTTGTAATTTCAAAATTAGGCATATGGTTTAAGTTTGTAACTTGGAGTTTAAGTATAGGAGGCCATAAATAAAACCATAAATTTAATACATAAATATAAAGTAGAGTGTAAGAATCATATTTTTATATTTAAAATAATCATAGAGAATTTTGTATAAAGATATCATCTTTCTAAATTTAAACAAATCAAGATTTTAAATTGGCTATAAAAGAATTTTGTTACAAAATAAAATTATAAGAGTGGATATGATTCTACTTACCTTGATGGGTTAGAAAGCCTATCTTGAGGCACAAGAACTTGTCCTGCTTCTTTTCCTCTTCTTCTTTTTACTTATTCTTCTTCTTGAGAGTTGAAGTAAAAAGAGGAAGAGAAGAATGAAAAATGAAGGAGAGAATATATAATGAGGAGAAGAAATGAAAAGAAAGGGAAAAGCATATAATAAGACAAAAGAGATATGAGAACAAGAGGATGACTTGACATGCTTGGCCAAAGAACAAGCATGGTAAAAGTAAGGTATGGGGTAGATTGGTTAGATTGACTTTGTATTGATATTTTACATTATATTAACTATACAAATATCTTTACAATAAGACCATATATGAGTACATGGAAGAAAGGAAGAATGAAAGAGTTTTTTTAGGGAAAATGAGATACAAAAGTTTCTTTTTCTCTCTTTACATTTCAGTCCAGTAGTGAAAGTAGGTTTGAGATCCATAATTTGGGGAGATAGGGTATAGGAGATATTGGTGAATACAAATAAAATAGGTATAGGACAAATAACTAGTAATAATATATTTTTAGAATTGTTTGTGGCTATAAATTTAAATTAAATTAACCCAAATAAAGTCAAACTTCATTTTAAGAGTAAAAAAAGAGACTAGTCAAAATATGTGTAGGACCCACTGGTGATTAAAATAATATTATTTTAAGTGATTATCTAGAAAATTTCAAGAAAATCACCAAAAATATAGAAAAATGATACGAATACAACAATTCACTCTTGGATAAATTTGACATTGAGAATATAAGTTATGATAGAAATTGGATTGTTATATCCTGCCCTCCTTAAAAAAATTTCATCCTCAAAATTTAATTTAATTAATTGAACTAATAAGATATCAATTAATCAATAGGGATGTGGTTATTGAGAAAATAGTTCCGATCAGAAAATAGCTGAAAGCTAACTAACTTGTCATGCTATCTAAACTAGTGGGATAATAAATCAAAAGTATATGATGGAAATAATCTTGTAAGTCTCACTTATTAATGTTCTTGCGAATAGTTGCAATAATTGTCTGCAGATCAATTATTGCCATGCCAATAGGTAAGAACTCATAATAGTGAAAGTATAGGATTTAGGTCAGAAATCAACATGTACAAATAATATAGAGTATCTCATAAATTCACTTGCTACAGTTCTAATAAATGACTGTAACTATTATCGACAGAGAATAAATCTCTATAATTATTATGTCAACTCAATATGACTCAAACAGTAGAAGTACAAGACTATGTACATGGAAAATCAAAAAATAAATATAGTATGGGTAAAAGAACAAGGCAAGATAGAAAATAAACTAATAATAGGACCAAGATAAGATTTCAGATCAAAGAAAAATTAATGGACATGTTTATATATGACAGTAGTTCCAAAGATATCTTAGATTAACTTAGAACTCTGATACCACTCTGTAACGCCCCATTTTCTGGAGGGATATGGAAATAGAGTGCGTTACCGGCGGGCACATGTAAGTTAATGTGCACGAGGCCTATAAGTGTGTAATAAACAAATAGAATTAAATACTAGTTATCTATCAGGATCTTGGAAGTTAATTTATTGCCATATAAGGGAAGATATACAACATGTCTAAAATAGAAAGTAACAAGTATAATACTGATACAAAATTTGAAAACTAAGCCCCAATGGCGTGATACATACCAAATCCAGAAATACGAAAGTAGAGGTCATAAATCTACCACTGTTCGGTCTGCTTCAAAAAGTATGGTTATTGCAATGGCGGATCCTCACTCATATTTTCAGTACCTGACGTGTGGGGTAGCATAGGGTCAAACCCGGCAAGTAAAATAATTAAAGGTAGCGAGCCTGCAATAAAAACTAACAAGTAAAATATGAATGTGCATATAAAAAAATATGTGCATGTATGGAAGATATTAAATGATCAAGTAATAATATCAAGTAGAGATATACATGCATAGCAAGTCTATCTTAATATCTTATTTTAGTTTATATTTTGAACTAAGTGGTGAAGAAATACATTCGTATTGTGAGAGTATCCGTGTATATTTAGGACCTGGCCAAGATGCTAGCCCTGAACCAGCCGTGCCGCTAAGCACTCAAGAAGATACCGATACTGAGAAATCAGTCGTCCCATCAATATAGAATAAATAAGAGATGATGACTCAGTACCATCCAGGCGCCCCCGCGGATGGGCCCCTATTTTGGTTGTGCAATCTATTTTAAAACTTTCACGATAAATATTTATCCACCCTTTAGTTTTTCCATAACCCAAGATTTTAAGTTATATTACATGCAAATCAATTCGGAATATGATGAACTAGTCATGTCAAGATTAATACATATACATGTCTATCATCTAATCAACATTCGAGTAATAAACAAGATATAGTCCATGTCAAAATCAAGTTAAAAGGCAAGTCAGGATTAATGGTATTATCAAGACATGTGTATATACTAATAAGAAAAATCTGACATAATTACTTGTATCTTGTACGAGTAACTAATACGTATATGTCAAGGAAAGAATGATGGATTCATAGAATACTAGAATGAGTGTTATGAAAATAATGATCATGTATGTAAGCCACACATATTTACAATTATGCATATAAACACATATGTAAGTGGGTATTAGAGTGTAAAAATACCTATGATGATCATGTAAGTGAATCATACATATACAATTATGCATATAAATACATATTAGGTAAGTGCGTGCTCAATTGTAAAAAATGGGAATTAAATAGGTTTAACACTATTATAATGATTAATTCAAATACATATAAATTTTCTAAATTCTAGCATGATTTCATAGTATGGAAAATAGCAAATTTATTAAACCTTACTAATATATATATTTTTCATGTGAATATGGATTAGCTAAAAAGAATTATGACCTAACATAATATCTCGTATAAAAGAAATATTTTAACAATTTAGTGTAAGAACTTATTTGAAACCTTCTCTTTAAAACATGATTATGAATATATATATATATATATATATATATATATATATATATATATATATATATATATATATATATATATATATATATATATATATATATATATATATATATATATATATACCTATGTTCTAATGGCAAGTGGAAAGTGATTTAAAATCATTTCATTTTACATGAAGAACTTATATGGAAAATTCAAATATATATCCAAATATAATGAACATTCATAAAAATAGCTTCTTTGTAATTTCAAAATAAGACATATGGTTTAAATTTGTAACTTGTACTTTAAGCATAGGAAGTCATAAATAAAATTATAAATTTAATACATATACATAAAGTAAAGTGTAAGAATCATATTTTTATATTTAAAATAATCATAGAGAATTTTGTATAAATATTTCATCTTTCTAAATTTAAACAAATCAAGATTCTAAATTGGCTATTAAAGATTTTAGTTACAAAATAAAATTATAAGAGTGGTTGTGATTCTACTTTCCTTGATATGTTAGGAAGATAAGCATATCTTGAGGCTAAAGAATATCTTCTCTTTTCTTTTTCTCTTCTTCTCTTTTCTTATTCTTCTTGTTGAGAGTTGGAGTAAAAAGAAGAAGAGAAGAATGAAAAATGAAGGAGAGAATATATAATGAGCAGAAGAAATTAAAAGAAAGGGATAAAAGATATAATAAAACAAAGAGATATGGGGGCAAAATAATGACTTGTCATGCTTGGCCAAAGGACAAGTATGGTAAAGGTAAGGTATGGGGTAGTTAGGTTATGTTAACTTTTCATTGAAATTTTATATTATATTAACCATACAAATATCTTTACAATGAGACCATATATGATGAGCACATGGAAGAGAGGAAGAATGAAGGTGTTTTTTTGAGAGAAAATGAGATAAAAAGTTTTTTTCCTCTCTTTTCATTTCAGTCCAGCAGTGGGAGTAGTTTTGAAATCCACAATTTGGAGAGATGGGGTATGGGAGGTATGGGTGAATAAAGACAAAATAGGTATATGACAAATGAATAGTAATAATATGTTTTTAGAGTTATTTGTGGCTATAAATTCTAATTAAACTAACAAAAATAAAGTTAAACTTTATTTTATAAGTCAAAAGAAGAGAGACTAGTCAAAATATGTGTAGGACTCACCGGTGATTAAAATAATATTATTTTAAGTGACTATTTAGAAAATTTCAAGAAAATCACCAAAAATATAGAAAAATGAGATGAACACAATGAATTCACTCTTGGATAAATTTGACATCAGAAATATATGTCATGATTGAAATTGGGTTGTTACAATACTCCATTTGATTTCATACATTTATATTTCGCATTGTTCCCGACTAGCATCCATGCACAAATTTTATATGGTTTCCATAATATTGTACGAGCTTCAGTATCTTTTCTTGCTCAGATTCTAACACTTGGGTTTATCAGCTATGACCGCAATGTCCAAGGAGGAAGACCATATTTTCAAGAGTTAGCCAAGCACTAGTTGTCCGCGTTTTATAGGGCGATCATTTTGGTTTGTATATGCATATGTATATTGTTTCCTATTTTCTATTCGTGGTATTCGAATATGTTTGTATATGTTCTGTACTTACATATTGGTTTTGTTCTGATACTGTATTTGACTCTGCATGAGGTATGCACACACACACACATACATATATATACATACAAACATACATATATTTACGCTTCATTGCTTTATCTTTTCTTATACCTACTTTTGGGTATTACTTTGTTTCATGCCTATGGTGATGTGACAGATAGTTTTCAGACATGTAGTGTGTATCTTGAAAGCATACTTTCTTAGTTCTTGCATGTGATTGTATGTTGCAATGGCCATGCACACTCTATTGATTAAAGTACCTACCGTTGATATCCTATCCACTATCGGGACACACATTCAGACTCGTTAGTATGTGATTTGGGGTCATCATAATGAGTTGCTAGGATTTTATTTATTATAATTATATTTTACAAACATTAGTTTAAATAATTGAAAGGTATTGGGAGATTATTATAACTAAACTGTTATTTGATCTTATTCTTATGGATATTATTATAACTATTTATATACTAATACTCAATTTAATAAAATACTTTGGAATGAAAATCCAAAAATTCATTATGATATCTGAACAATCAACATCAACTAAACCACCTCGTCTGTGCTGAACTACCTCCGTGCATGTCGAGCAGGCCACCCTCCTCCACTGTTATTATGTCATAATAAAATTCTCAAAACCCTCCTATCAAATTGCCTTGCTGCAACTGGTCACCTCGACCTAGTGTTATTTGGATCCACAATTTTACACTTGATTTTAACTTGAGAACGACTATCTTCAAAAGTAATTTATGAATTGATTATCTCATGGTGCTCTCTAGCAAACTGCTAAGCGTCCGACATCATCTCCAATTTGGTTTTACTTCAGATTTCTTCAAGTACGATCATCGATTCATATATAGTTCCATCCATATCTCCATCAATTAGCTTCGTTTCTTAGTGATTGTCATCCACATAATGTTGCGTCACAATTTATTTTTTTCTCAATTATCCAATTTTTTCAAGAGTAAGATGTCTTCTGTCGATAATTCACCAATTTTCTAGCCATCAAATTTTTCTTTACATTGCTGCTTGTTTTGTGATCATGTTGTCCTTATGGCATAGTCGTTGTTCATCAATGCACATGTGAAATGATTTTTGGCTTTTGGCCCTCTCTAGCATGATCATTTTTTTATCCACATGATCCTTGTTTAACTTCTGTAATTGACACATATATCGATTCTTATTTTTCACAATTGATCATCTCATAATATAAGTTATTTTAATTGTGCATATGTTAGGTTAGTGGTGTATCTTTTCTATTCATGTCTCCTCTTTGATATCCCACATGTTTGACTTGTTTTGATACTCTATCAATAAGAAGAACATGTTCTCTATTTATCAGGTTCTCAATTCATCATGAATACAATTATGATGTTTCTTCAGCTTTGCTCTATCCATAAGAAATAAATGTTAACATTCTGTCAAGTTAGTTTGTTCATCCTCTCTAGCTTGAGAGGAGTGTGGAGATAATAAAACCTAATAAATCATAGATTATCTCATATCCGGGTACTACGTTGTTAGGATTTCAATTGTTAGATATTTTATTATGTTAGTTTGAGTTGTTAAGCTGTTGAGAGTTGTTAAGAGATTTACTATAACTAAATTATGGTTTAGTCTTATCCTTATGGATATTATTATAGCTATTTATGTACTCGTACTGAATCTAATGAAATACTTTGGAATTTGGTACTTTGCTACTCTATGTACTTTATTCTCCCTCTTTTTTCTTTCCTACGTAACTCTTTGCTTGAACAAAGGATTTTAGGATATTGGTCCTTAACAAATTTCATATTTGGATATTATTTCTTAACAAATTGTTATTTGGATAATTAGTCAACAAAGTTTGTGATCATTTGTTAATAGTCCCCTAAATCTATTTATTGCATGATAACTTTATTTAATCTATTAGTCAAAAAAAAACTTTATTTAATCATGATTAGAAATTTAAAAATCTTAAAATCACTTAAAAGGGTCAAACAAATTTTCCTTTTAATCGTGCAAGCTAGTTTTACTTACGGTTCATTGGAAATCTTCTTCTATTTTGGACATTTATTGTTGACAAAGATCATTATAACATTTTCGCCGTCATACGAAATGTCAATTGAGGACTAATATCCTAATAATAATTTTGTTAGGGATTATATTCCAACATAAAATTTATTTCGGACCTATATCCTAAAACCTTTTATTAAATCCCTTTAATAAAATCACTCTAATGAAATGCTGAGGATCAATCACTCATGGTTTTAGCTAAAAAACACAAAATGTCTTAAATAAAATACAACAAAACTCGAAGTGTCCCGATTCACCGACCATTTTCAATCATTGTACGTTCATGAATAAGCCTAGTAAGAGAATCAATCTATTACATTATACGTTTCATTTTGTATAGGCAAAATGGGTCTGTTATATGATACTTGCGATGATACAATTGTTTGTCTCATCTCTCTTTGTCAGGTATCTTGCAATCTTTTGCGTTTCCTTATAGTACTTATATAGCAGTATACACCCGACAATCCCTTTAGTATTCTTCATTCTCGTTTGTTTCTCAGTGCAAACCACTTCATCATAGGGGACACCGAGCTTGGGACTATTTATGTTTCCTAGTTAGCATCCTATGTGTTAATGGTGATAAGCGGTCCACAATCTGCTCAATTATATATGTTGCATAATATTTGCTGCCATTTCCTCCTACTATTGTTGGCAATTTCAGCACAGAGGCTGGACTGAGTTTGGAGTTCACAGCCTTTTCTGAAGACCTCATCTGTACGAAGGTCATGAGACTTGAGAGGAAGATGGCAGTTTGTCCCAGCTTGTCTTTACAGGTTCTGGTGATGGAGAGAGTACTGTCATCTGAACGGAAGAATATAGCACTATCTAGATATGATCAGCCTTTGCTGGAAGTAAGATAGAATGTAAAAAAAAAAAAAAAAAAAAAAAAAAAAAAAAAAAAAAAAAAAAGGAGAAAAAAGGATTTCACCTATCTAGAAAGTTGAGCGAGAATGGAATGAGCGCCTTGGATTAGTTGGCTTTTCTTAACTAGTTTTGACAAGTCTTGTCTTACGAAACTTGTGGTCAAGAAACCATAGTTAATCGTTATAAGTTTGCTAAAGCTTGTTATGAAATCAATTAAGAGATCGCCGTCATTGCAAGCTTTCGTCGTCTTCTATGGATTTTTATCCCTCTTAGTTTTGAAGCTAGCCATGCGTTTCGTTCTCCTCCTTTCACTTCTCTCATCCTCGTCTGTGCATAACAGCTTCGCTGATCTCTCAGCGCTGCCAGCTTGCAAGGCTGAAGTTAGTGAGCCATAACTAGACCACCAATGTCTCGTAGAATTTGTGACGGTCTCTTTCTTCTTTAGCTGTGACAAATCTTGTGGAATTTTTGGTCCAGAATACATAGTAAATGCTATATGTTTGCTAGAATTTGCAACGAAATTAAGAGCTGTCCTTCAGTTTTCATCTTGGCAAGCTTTCCTCAACTTCAGTGTAGCTTCAACTGAAGCAACATGTAGTCAAAATGGCCATTCTTGTTGAAATTGATTTTATCTTGAAATATAAAAGGTTGTGTGCATGTAACTTATATGAATATTAATCAGTACAAAGAAATGTTAATATTTAATAGAATTGCATGTGTATCTATGGTAATAAATATGTGGTGATTATTTAGTTTACATGTGAATAATGAATCGGGCCAAAAGAAGATTTATTATTTGATATGTTATTTATCATTAGTATTTGATTACTACACCAATATATCACTTAGAAGTTAATATTGTTGTCCAAAAATAAAATATTAATGGAATCCCGATATCTTGAGATGGGGTTTACATTTATTTGAAATTATTATTATTATTTGGTTAATGAACTAATGTGAGCTTGTTATTTTTTTTTATTGTTCTCTTGATTCAGCTTTACAAAATCTTGCTAATATTATTACCAATATCAATTCAATTCCTATGCTAAATGGCTCTAACTTCAAGTCATGGCAAGAGAATCTTTTGATTGTTCTCGAAGTCATAGATCTCGATCTTGTATTAAGGTCTCCTCCTCCTGCAACTCTCACTGCTGAAAGTTCCTATGAACAAAAGAGGGACATTGAGAGGTGGGAGAAGTCAAATCGCATGTGTCTAATAATCATGAAGAAAGCCATTCTAGAAACATTCAGCGGCACAATATCTAAAAAGATTACTACGGTTAAGGAGTTCCTTGCGGATATTGAAAAGAGATTTGTCAAGAACGAAAAAGCTGAAATTGGTACGCTCTTGACAAATCTTATTTCAATGAGGTATAAAAGTAAGGCAATATTAGGGAGTATATCATGGAGATGTCTCATCTAACTTCAAAGCTGAAAGCACTTAAGTTTAAACTCTCTAAGGTCTTGCTAGTGCATCTGGTTCTGATATCTCTCCCCATTTAGTTCAACCAGTTTAAGGTAGGCTTCAATTATCAGAAAGAGACTTGATCTCTGAATGAGCTCACCTCACACTGTGTTCAAGAGGAGGATAGGCTGAAGCTGGAAAAGACAGAGAGTGCTCACTTTGCCTCAACCTCTATGGACAAGGGAAAACAAAAGAGAAAAAATGATAAGCAAGCTGCAGATACAACACTTCAGAAGAAACAATAAAAAAAACCGATTCAATCGGAAGGTACTGGTTATTTTTTCTGTGGAGTTGAAGGGCATATAAAGAAGCATTGCAGTAACTATCATGCTTGGCATGCTAAGAAAAGTACGCTTATTAATTTGGTTTGTTCTTAGGTTAATTTAACTTCGGTACCTGTACACACATGGTGGATAGATTCTGGTGCAACCACTCACATCAGTGTGTCTATGCAGGGTTGCCTGAGTTGCTGATAACCAAATGATATTGAAAGATACATCTATGTGGGTGATCGCTAGAAGGTTCAAGTTGAGGCAATTGGAAAGTTTAGATTATTGTTAAAGACTGGGTTTTATTTGGATCTTGATGAGATATTTGTTGCACCGTCTTTTAGACGAAATTTGATTTTTGTTTCTACTTTGGACAAATTTGGTTTTTCTTATTCATTTGGAAATGAAAAATTTAGTTTGTTTCATGATTCAAATTTGGTTGGATCCAGTTCTTTATCAAGTTACGATAATCTATATTCAATTAACACAATATCTTTATTTAATGAATCTCTGCATTTAAGTACTCGAGGTGTAAAGAGAAAGTTAACCAATGAGAATTCGACTGTGTTATGGCACAAGAGATTATGTCACATCTCCAGACGGAGAATTGAGAGACTTGTGTCAGACGAAATTCTTGATCTCTTAGATTTCACTAACTTTGATATTTGTGTTAACTGCATAAAAGGAAAACAAACCAACAAAAAGAGATTTGAAACCAACAGGACTTTGGACGTCTTAGAACTTATTCGTATGGATATTTGTGGGCCATTTCCTACTATTGCTTGGAATGGTCAACAATACTTTATTTCTTTTATAGATGATTTCTCTAGATATCGTTATCTATATCTCATTCATGAAAAGGTACAATCACTGGAAGTTTTCAAAAATTATAAGGCTGAAGTTGAGAATCAAAAATTATAAGGCCTGACCGTGGTGGTGAATACTATGGCAGATATGACTGTTTAGGTGAACAACGTCCAGGACCTTTTGCTAAATTCCTAGAGGAATGCGGTATCATCCCACAGTACGCTATGCCGGATTCGCCCACTATTTATAGTGTTGCTGAAAGACAAAACTGAATACTCAAGGACATGGTGAGGAGTATGATTAGTCATTTTACCTTGCCTAAATCACTCTGGGGAGAAGCACTTAAGACTGCAGTATATATGCTTAACAGAGTTCCAACTAAAGCGACTGCCAAAACCCCTTATGAGCTATGGACAAGCAAGAAGCATACTCTTAAGCACTTACACGTTTGGGGATGTCCAACTGAGGCAAGGCCTTATAGGCCAAATGAAAGGAAACTTGATTCAAGAACGGTTAGTTGCTACTTCGTTGGATACTCTAAAAGATCCAGGGGGTACAAGTTTTATGATCCAATGACTAGGTCGATTTTCGAGACGAAAAATGCTTGGTTCTTTGAGGATGTCGAGTTTGAGGGAGGAGATACAGGCAGGGACTTTGTCTTTGAAGAGGAATGTGTTGATATTCCCATAGGTTTTATTGGCATTGATCAGGATTCCATTTCTGACCTTGTTCAAGAACAATAGATTAAGACAATGTCGAACAACCTCCCGTTCAAAAGATTGTTCCAGAAGAACAAACTCTAGCACCTCAAGAACCTATGCCATTAAGGAGATCCACTCGAGAGAGGAGAATTGCATTGCCAGATGATTACATTGTATTTCTCCAAGAACATGAGATAAACATTGGAGTGATGGAAGATGACCCCATCAACTTCTGTCAAGCCATCGAAAGTTCTAACTCTCAAAAGTGGATAGATGCTATGAATGAGGAGATAAAGTCCATGAAGGACAATCACGTGTGGGATCTAATCCCATTGCCAGAAGGAGCGAAACTATTAGTTGCAAATGGATATTTAAGACCGAAAGTGATTCGGAAGGCGATGTGGAAAGGTATAAAGCTCGTCCTGTCGCAAAGGGCTTTATGCAGAAAGAAGGCATCGAGAGATATTTTCTTCGGCTTCTTCAAAGGACTATTTCAGGATTATAATGGTATTGGTGGCGCATTTCAATCTTGAATTACATCAGATGGATGTCAAAACAGCGTTTCTCAATGGTGACATTGACAAGACGATATATATGGTCCAACCAGAGAACTTTGTGTCAGGAGACTCAAAGCGTATGGTTTGCAAACTTAAGAAATCCATCTATGGGCTCAAGCATCTTGACAATGATATTTCAAGTTTCATCAAGTGATCATCTCATTCGGTTTTGAGGTAAACTTGGTCGATGACTGTGTATACCATAAGTTTTGTAGGAGTAAACATATTTTCTTAGTATTATATGTTAATGACATCTTGCTTGCCAGCAACGATATAGCATATTGCACGAAACAAAGAGATTTCTAGCTAAGCATTTTGAGATGAAAGATCTTGGTGACGCCTCTTTTGTTTAGGGATTCAGATACACCGAGATCGCTCTCGATGTATTCTTGGATTATCATAAAAGAGCTATATCGAAAAGGTTCTCAAAAGATATGACATGCAAGATTGTAAACCAGGTGAAACCCCTGTGGCTAAGGGAGACAAGTTTAGTCTCAATCAGTGCCCTAAGAATAATTTTGAGGAAAAGGAAATGCAAAAGATTTCCTATGCCTCAGCAGTGGGGAGTCTAATGTATGCTCAGGTTTGTACGCATCCAGATATCGCGTACGTTACAGAGATGCCGGGCAGGTATTTAAGTAATTCAGGAGCAGACCATTGGAAAGCAGCCAAAAGGGTTTTGTAACACGTACAGAGAACAAGATTACATGCTCGTGTATCGGAGGTCAGATCAGATTGAGATCATTGGGTATACTGACTCTGATTTTGCTGGATGCCAAGATAGTATGAAATCCACATCGGGTTACATCTATTTTCTAGCTGGATGAGCTGTCTCTTGGAAGATTGCTAAACAGTCTCTTATAGCCTCTTCTACTATGGCAGCTGAATTTATAGCATGTTATGAGGCATCCAATCACGGAATATGGCTGCGAAATTTTGTCATGGGGCTATACATATTGGACTCTATTGATATGCTACTCAAGTTATTTTGTGACAATAAGTCAGCAGTTCTATATTCCATCAACGAAGTTGAAGCATATAGACATCAAGTTCCTGGTTGTGAAAGAAAGAGTTCATAGTAGTTGTCTATAGAGCACATAGGAACAAACTCTATGATTGCGGATCCGCTTACTAAGGGACTGCCACCCAAAGTGTTTCATGAGCATATGCTTGTATGGGTGTCGTGTCTATTGATGATATTCAGTTTTAGTGGGAGTTTGTATTATCAGATGCTCTTATGATATAGACATATTTCAGTTTATAGTATTAAGCTTATTTACAGAAATAAACTTTTGTTTTATTCATACTCTGAATTATTATGTTGTTTGATCTCAATAAGGTTTAAGAGTGGACCAATTGGAAATAGGCATGTTAAGATCACATTATATAAAATTTCCATACTACACATCTATATCATGATCCATGTCATTCAGTTGTATTGATATACGTGACCATTTTCGTGACTATTGATGGGTTGAGTTACGATGACTGTAACAAAAGCCACTTTGATCCTATGTTAGTATGATTGATGGACCGGATTTGTTATAGATACATTTCGGAAATGACAGTAAAGTTGAGCTCATTCGGTAATTATGTAAAACATGATTATAAGGTTACATATATGGTCCATTATCCAACATTGGCCCATTATCGAACATTGGCCCATATGTGAAATAATCATGTATTATAAACTGTCTAATATAATTGGACCCAATTAAAAGTAATATAATTAAGTTGGGTTTTAATGTATCTAAAAGGGTGTGGGCCTTTTATGTGTAGATACTTAATGTGTAATTTCTGATTTTATGATAGGCTAAATTAGAAATACCAATTGACAGATTTGTCTATTAATAGGCGGTTATGGTCCCCATATCACACGTCACTTTGATTCTTTTCTGTTTCCCATCGACAGAGAGAAACTAGAGAGAAAATTTAAAAAGGTTCTCTTAGGAAAATGTATAGATCTGGAAGGCCAATCGCACAGCTCTACAGTGTGATTATTTGTTATGGATTCAGGTACGCTTCCGCATATTTTATATATAATTTTTTGGTGATTTGACATAAAGATCTATTATGTGATTTTCGTATGGTATCTAACATCAATTGCTCATGTTGTTTACTGCAACAAAATTTTCTTATAATTTAGTAGCAAACTCTGTGTAAGGTCAACAATGAATCTACTTCCAATCGGTATTATGAAAAGACATGTACACGATTACTGGAAGAATGCCAAGAAGCCATTCACAATTAATTAATATGTGGTTTACAGATATATCTTATTAACATTCTATGCCCTTCCAAAAGAAAATAATCTTATAATGAAGTAGAAAAATTTATGCAGGTTTTGATTAGGTTTGAAACGTTTAAACTAACATCATAAGGGGAGGGAAATAAGGCTTGTGTTTTTTTTAAAAACAAATAAATAAATAAAGATTGAAATGTTTAATATGATTGTTTTCCTGCCAAACTGGATATATGAAATAAGGCATGTTATGATAATTTTAGTTTTAGTATACAATTTGAACATATTTATAGTAGAATTGTATCCAGTAGGAAAATTCTTGTTACACTGAGTTCCCATGATTTTGAATAGGCATTTAAAAATTTACTAAAATCTTGGTGTGGCCAATTTGTAACAGATTTGGAAAGTATAAAATCCAGCAGAGCATGAAGGAAATTTGTTATTGTAACACCACAATTTTACAATATCAGAAAAATTATATTTTTAAATTTCGATCTTTATTAATATGATTATCCTAAAGATATAACTATTTTAAATTATTTTATTGTTTTTATTTAATTTATTATCTTAACTTTATCTTAACTATTATATATATATATATATATATATATATATATATATATAATTGATAAGATATGTTTTAAAATCCAAACTAATAATAATTCCGATAACAATATCATTCTAAATATCTAAACTCTATCTTGCCTAACTAACTAACAACTTATTCATGCTCTGTAATTTTTTTCTCATGTTAAAAATAACAGCAATAAAAAAGAGAAGATCATTAAAGAAAAAAGATAAAAGGGGAGAAGAGAGATTTAAAAAAGAAGGAGATAAGAAAAGAAGAGAGAGAGAGAGAGAGGAAAAAAAGATGAATAGAAAAAAATAAAAAAAAGGAAGGAAACAAAAGATCATGTTGGCGGTCAATTTTCAAAGTAGAGATATTTCTCGTTTTTGAGTTTTCTATCAAGGCAAGTGCTATTTCACTATTCTCTTGGATATATTTTTTTGTATAATAAAATCTTCACTATTATCTTGGATATATTTTTTTGTATAATAAAATCTTAAGATGAAGAAAGTAAATACATAACTCTAAATTTCTCTCATTTTCCTCTATCATTCATTTATATTAGAATTTCCTTTATATATTAAATTTATGTGTAATACAAAATTTTCTTTCCTTTTATTTTATCTGAATATAAAGCTAAAAAAAGATTTTTCTTTCTTAATTAATGACAAGATAAAGATATTAAAAAAAAATGATTGGATCCTTGATTCTTGCATGCGTGACTTGTTGGAGATTAACTCGATTATGAGTAATAATTTTTAATAGTATATATATATATATATATATATATATATATATATATATATATATATATATGTTTATCATATCTTAACACTAGGTTTAGGTTTATTTTTATTTTTATTTCTTTTGTACGGTGAACATTATATTCCAAGAGATTCTACTTAAAAATAAATTTGAATTATTCAAGTTTGTAATATTGTAATGCATCTGTACTATATACATGAAAATTTCTTTCTATTTCACATTTTTTAAAATTCATTTATGTATTTATTTTTCTACCTTAATAAATAATATTATAGTTACAATAAAAATAACTTAACTTAATAATATAGGATATTTCTAAAACATAATTTGTCTGAAATCTTTGGCAAAATTTTGGAAACTCAAGTTATTTTGATAATTTCTTGTTGAGTTGTTATTACTGATTATTACTGTCCAGTTTGTGAAATTTTGCTTACAATAATTGAAACCAATATATACTATTTATTTATTTATTTTATTTACATGTTGGCTTGAGCAAATAGTATACTTAGGACATAAACAAAATAATAGGGTTAAGGAGGGAACTGGATGGAGAAACTTGAATATATATTTTTAGAGATATATTTTTAGGTTTTGCTGCCGAATTTTAGGGACCTACGATGGGGTTTTAGGTGATTACTGAATCACCCTCATATCATATTATAGGGCTTCTGGCCTGGAGTATATACTCATCAATCATTCGTTAGTACCCAGTGGTACGTCCTACAGTGGTACGTCCTAGGCAGTATCAGAAGTCATGGACCGTGGTCCTGAACATGTACGATATCCTCTTTGAACATGTGGTTTTTTCTCTTGACAGTTCTAAATTAATTCATAATAGATATCAATACGATATATCATATTTTAAATGCATATTTAATTCTATCCACTACAATATCATTCATAATATGCATATACTACCTTTTAATCATTATCATTTTCTAGAAAAGTATAATTTTTCAATGATTGATTTTACAAGACATAGTTTTCATGGTGATCACATATGTTTTTTATTTCATTATTTTTGTGTGCATTATATATTATATACCACACATAGTGTACATATGTGTTATTATTTCTATTTTTGTACCACTTACTAGGTCATTTTAACGATCTTGATTTGGCATGTTCAGACAATCTAATTTTGTAGGTAATAGAGAAAGAGGGCTCACAAAACCTGGACATTTATGTTGAGCAAGAATACGGAGCTCAATATGTGCATCTGCAACAAGAAGGACACGAGAGAGACTTTTCTATTATTTTCTTTAGAAACTTTATATTTCATTCTTATTCAAACTTAAAATTTTTGATGATGTAATAAGGGTCCTTTGATCCACCTATAAACTTGTCATGACTATCATTCATTGAAATACATTTATTGTTTTAATTTCATATTGCTATCTCATTGTATATGTGTATATATTTGTGATAGTTGTACATGTTTGTTTTTTTTTGTATTTTAAGTATGGTATATTTATTTATAATACATCGCTGAATGTTACCTGTACCGTAAGATGCGAGGCATTACACTAATTTGGAGGGCCGTGATTGGATTTGGATCCTCTCTGATGCGCACAATTAAAAGGGCCCATCCAAGAAGCAATATCAGCAATCCACAGTGGTTAAGAGTTGTTCTAAATTAATACATATTATAACCATTGTGATTTACACTAATATATACTTTGTATGAAAAGGCGTTTGAACCACTCATTAACTTAATAGGTGACTAACAAAGTGTCCTGGATGGTCCTTGTAATCTTATGCATTGAAGAGAATTCTGATCCTAGTGATCCTAACACGGTAGTGTATTGTTCTCTTCCTGTCTTCTATGCCAGAGTTAGTGACCAATATGTTATTGTGCCCATGAACTGGACAACATACTTCCTTTAGCATTAGAAATTAGAGGTAAAATCATTAAAAAAGGAGTGTTTCATGTGGAAATGTGAAACTAATAAAAATAAAGAAAAAATGTTGCAACTTTAAATAATTGAGAAGCTACAAGAGAAAGAATATGCAACTCCAATCTAAAATATTTAAACTCAATTTAATATTACAATCTCTCAACAGAAATTACTTTTCTATATAAATCTAGAACCAGTAACAATAGAGATAAAGATCCATGGATAGCATTGACTCTGGCTTGACGTTCAAGCGATGGCTTTTGAATGACCTTGGTAGGTTGGCCCCTTGCAATAGAACATGTTTGGATGGACCTTATGATGATGTCCCAATCAATTCGGCCTTATTCATGAAGATCATAAATTAAATTCCTCACATACAAATATTGATTAGTGTTATATTACGGAGACTTGTGATAGATACTTACTTAAAAAGTTTTTTAGTCAGATTTATAATTTCCCTTTGAGAAGGCAATTCCATCTATTGTTATTCATCAAAAATTAAATGCTGCTATATAAGGTGCTGGCAGATTAGCCTTATGGGTCTATTACACTTCATGGGACAATTTGCCCCTGCTACGGTATGTTCGTTACCACATCAACTATGCCATCGTAAACTAAATTAGTATGCAAATCATTATTAATATTTGTGGATGTAAACTTAATTAGTAAGAACATAGTCTAATTCAGGCATTACGACATTATAGACTATTTTTGTGTTTGAGGACCATGGTGGCTCATCTTAACAAAAGTTCTTCAACATCTAACCAGCCTATGATTTTAGGATTAGAGTTCCTAATGACTTATTTCATGCATTGTGTTTCATAGATATTTAAAATAGACAGTATACATAATACGCCAACAAATGTAAACTTCAATAAAATCTTCAATAGGTTTATGACTTTGTCTTGGAAATCAAACAATTTAGGCATGCGTTCAACTTGGTTTTGAACTCTTATTAGAAAAATATTTATTACATTATCACAATCAAATAAATCACAAGAATTTTAAGAGTTAAACCACTTGAGGGGTAATCCCATAAGTGACACTTAGAATAAATATATAATAATCCCTAATCCTAGCGGATGACGTTGTAATCTTGCAAAATATGCATATTCAATCTTTGAGATCCATCTCTTCGGATTATGTGGGTGTCTTGGATTACTTGAATCTTAGTTGTAGCATAAACTTTGACACTCTGTAGTAATCGCCAAAAGACTTCTTTCTATGTACTTTGTTTCTAGCATGTTCTTCAAGTCCAATAGCCTATCTTTCGAAAGAACACTATCAGCATCACCAGTTTATATATTAGGATTTAAATAATTAGTGGCTAAATTAAATATGTAATTAATGAGATGCATACCATGCTTGGATGTCAATTATGAGTTGACGATTGGCCCTAAATTTGTTCGAAGCGAAGCATGATATACAACTATTTGTTGCAAGGTTGTCCGCACTATCATGTGGTATGGCATGGAGCCTGGACTGTAGGCTACATGACTTGCTTCTAAGATTGAGAGTTGGATGATGAGTTCAATAGAGCTGGAACTGAACGAGGAATCGTTAGACCCACGATATAAATGTCAACAAATTAGAACTTAGATGCCCCTAAGATGAAAGTGAAGTAGAGGGAGACAGTGACACTTGTGGGACTTGTAGAGGATATAGTGTAATTGTGTTTTGTGTTAGAAGTAACACAAGAGTAATTAGCAAACCTTCTCTAGGCCAGTTAAGAGCAAAAAAGTGGGAGGTTTTCCATGCAAATATATTGTTTAATTAAATAACCAATTTCTTTTAAAACTCTTTCCTAGACACCATTGTCATACAACATTACAATCATTATCATCATACATTAACGTTTCAATTTACTTTTTTTTTATTTATTGATTAGTCAATTTATAACCTTGTTTCATTTGAATAAAATTTATGAGACTATTAAATTTAATATATTTTATTTAACACTTAATGATATGAAAATGTCTATATGAGAAATGTAAAACCAGAATATGACAATATTTTGGAAATAAAATCATACTTTCCTTAAACAGTGTCATCAAGGAAAACAATAATATATATAATGACATACATATACATTTATTTTTAATAAAATTGAAAAACAACTTATTTCTATCTAATAGGAACAATGTATTGATGAGTATTAAACAATATAGATTTATTGTATCAATTGTATGATGAATATCAATATTGTATCAATTGTATATATGGACTAAACAAGCATTAGATCAATTGTATACAACCTAGAATTCTTTGTTAGTCCATATTGTATCAATTGTATATAACAAGCATTGATCTATTGTATCTCCATATTCAAGATCGATTTTGAGCATTAGATCGTCAACGAAGTACGAAGTCGATGCTCCATAACTACATTAGAACCCACACCTTTTGTAAAAGAGAGAGACATATTTTATAAGTCCTCTCATTTGTTTTCTTTATTTTTTTCATTGTAATTTGAATAATTTTTATTGTAATATTTCATAAATCCATGACAATGAAAGGAGACACATCTTTCGCGGGAAACAAGCTGGCGACCATAGTTGGAGAAGTCTTCTACACTGATCTGAAGATCATGGCCCAATCTGATACCCATAAAATTGGTAAGTCTATGGAGATATTGGTTGTAGAAATTGATCAATAAAAATATAAGGAATACTTATCCTCTAGATCGGTTAGTCCGGTCAAAACATAGCTCCATCACCGCTTGGAAGCTCTAATTACAAGTTCGAATGACAAGGGAACACCCATTGAATAGGAGCCCCTTGGATCTTTGATTAGAAAAAGAAGAAGTTTAAGTGATAGACTCGAATGACGAGATGATTCCCGTTGAACAAGAAATTCGCAGATCTTCGAGTTCTAAATAAGAAGAGATCCAAATTAAGAATTCGAATGATAAAGGGCCTCCCATTGAACAGGACCCCTTTGGACCTTTGGATTCCAAAATTTTGAAAAAGAAAAAATCTCCTCCTATCATGGCTGCACAAAATACTATAGGAAAACCAAAATCTGGACTGACCAAAACTCAAATTCATAACCGAAACTGTCGAGCACAGTGATGAATTCTCAAAGATCAAGTCCAAAATGAATCTGGTCTTAAACGCCAAGCTAATTAGTCTAGCAAACCTTACACGAGGCTATTTCAAAATGCCAGGATAAACAGCCCCACGTAGCCTTACGCAAGACTATTTCAAAATGCCAGGCTAAATAACCCAGTGTAGCTTTACACAAGACTATTTCATAATGCCAGGCTAATCAGCCCAGCATATCTTTATGCGAGACTATTCAGCCCCGCGCAACAAGAGCAAAATGCTAGGCTTTTTAGCCTTGCGTAAAAACTCCGGAACATAAAATAGAACTTTAGTTTCGTCAAGTTTCTAAAAGACCAGAACAGGACCTTAATCAAACTAGAGATTCCAATTTTCTAACTCCACTGACTTCCATGAATACAGTAGGGGGTCTCCCAAAGGTTGTAGCAAAGAAGAGACTCATCAAGAGACCGATTTACGAGAATTTCTCAATAACAAGAGAAGGATGGTCGAATCCAGTCCATTATACTATTGTGAGCAAATAATCTCCATAGTACTTACCAATTGCAATTGTGCTCCACCTACACCCTCGGTTTTTAGTCGAAAAATTGAGCCAAAGAACAATGCGCTTAAAAGAAGGCGTGTTTAGAGAAGAAGGATCACCAATAATGAGGAACCTCTATTCACGACTTCTAATATGGTAAACAAAAGGAAGAAACCACGAGGAGATAAATAATCCTCGGATGCGAAAGCTTATTATTATATGCGAGTTTGGTCAGGAATTCTAGTGCCACAGAACTACAAAAGGCTGGCTGAGGGTTTAGACAACAAAAGTGAAGGAGATAGCGACCATTCGGACATTGCAACACATCGATCATACGGGTCCTTTAGACTTGAAGAAACAAGTGCCTATATGACAAGAAGCTCAAGTGAGGTGAGTTAGAGACTGGAAGCACAAGAACGTTTAATTCAAGAACAACAAAGGAGTCTCAATGAACTTTGCACACTACTCCTCAAAATGGTGGAAAAGAACACTGAGGACAAATCAGAGAAACCATCTGACGAATCGCCAAAAGACGATGGTGAGAATTTAGAAAAGAATAGAAATTTCGCTATGTCATAGACCCGCATGCAAAAAAAAATACAAAAGATATAAGATCAGCTAGAAGTCTTGATGTACAGAAAGGACCTACAAGAAGTCGGCATTACCAGACCATACGCAATGGAGTGGGAATCGGCTCCTTTTCCCAGAAAATACAAGCCTCTAAAGGAAGAGTCCTTTGACGAAAAGGTTCTCCCAACCAATATTTATACTACTTCTTGTCACAAACAGGTCATCTCGTAGGGAATAATCATATAATGACTAAGGTTTTTGTAAGTACCTTGAGAGGGCCTACATTTACATGGTTTATGCAATTATCCCTGAGACTATTAAATCATGGTCCAATGTGGAGAAGGAATTCCTACGCCATTTCTTTGAAGAAAATACGGAGATTTCAATCCATACTCTCTTAGCAAACAAGCAAAAGAAGGATGAGGCTGTTAAAAGTTTCGTAGAACGTTCTGGAGAGATGTCACTGCGATATCCGCATGGCATGTCACAAGAAACACTTGTCGAAATATGCAAGCACAACTTCTAGACCAATATCCTCATTAAGATGGGAGCAAAGGAGTCCAATATATGGAAGGATCTAGTTAAGCAATGGCAACAAGAAGAGGATATAATCCGCCGTGTCGATGAGAGTTGTTCCCAGAAGAGAGTATCCACAAACTGGCCACAGTCACAACCACCACGCCCAAAGGGTATGGAGGTGATGAACACTAGGCCTACTACAAGTCAAAAGCCGCAGAATAATCGGAACTCCTTTAGATTACTACGAACAAGCGGTTACATTCTTTCATCTATTAAGTAAAAAAAGGGATGCTTAAATTGCTCGAGAATCAAAAGCCTGAGGATGATGGGAAGACAAATGATCCCAAGTATTGTCTCTACCATCCGAATATTAGACATCCGACCAAAGATTGCTATATTCTCAAGGATAAAATCCAGGTGCTCATAGATGCGAAGGTGATCCAGTTGATACCAGAATAGTCTGCAAATGCCGTTACAATTACATGGGGTCGTTGCAAATTCCAGCTGGTGTGACTCCAATCCCTGAACAAAAATTAATAGTAAAGAACTTTGACCTGCACAGTTTAAAGGAAAGGGGACTCTCACCAGTCTCTATCGAGGAGGAAGAGATCATATGAGTACATCTAGATCTACTGAAAGACAAACAATGGATCACTCCGACCAACTCAAAGAAAACTGATTAATATCATATTTTGTATTTTTTTCTCCCATATTTTATCGATTTTTGTATATAAATAATTTCTACTCAGGTATATTTAGTGTGCTTTTATAGGTAAGAAAGGATTTGCAAGGAAGAGAAGAAGAAGAAGCAAATTTATCAAGAATATGAGCAAAGAAAGTCAATTAAGGTGAAGACAGAAACTCAAGTGCAGTAGCAGTAACTTCAAGAGTATTTTCGGACAAGATAAAGCTTGAATTGGAAAATTTTATATTCAAATATTTTGTAGAGCTCAGAATTATTTTCTAAACGAGTCTTAGAACAAATCTATCCGAGTTCATATGCAAAAATTATGGTCATTTTACTGAAGTACTATAGAATGGAAAATCTGATCCAGCGAGTTACAGGTGTGCATTTTGAACCCGAAAGTTAGTATTTTATGCCATTTAATCTCAACCATTGATTTCTAATACCTATGGATTGAATTAGAATTATATATCTTGAGATTAGTTTATGTTGGATTAGAATTATATCTTTTGTATTGAGTTTGAGTAAGAGTAAGATTGTGTTTAGATTATAAGTACCCCACGAATCCTTGTAAATTGAGAGCTTTTTAGATGTAATTTTGTACTTTTAACAATTAATAAAATATTAGGCTTTTGCCGAAGAGGTGATGGCTACCATACTGCGCTCCAGAGATGACTCCATTGTTTTCAAGTTCTTTCTAGTAAGTAGAAATATTTTATTTACTTTTTAGATAGATTTAATTGCTTTCTAATTTAGATATTTACTCGCTTTCATAAAAAAAAAATAAGATTTTTAATTAGAATCATGAATATATAAATTAGTTTAGCTTTAAGATGTAGAAGAAACTAGAAATCAACCATGTAATTGCTTTTTTATTATTTTCTTTCTAAAATAAAGTAATAAAGATATGATTTTTCTATGAAAATATTATAATACAACAACTCGTAGATTAATGATTTGATAGGTAATACTTGAGTTAAGTTTCTTGATTGTCTATACTTAGTTAGGGTTTGGGATTATTGATTTCATATTTTTCATAGAATTATCAAATGAATTAGTTTACTTTTATAAAAAGTAGTATGTTTGATGATTTATACTTGCAGACCACTTGATCGCTCATACTTAGAATACTTTAATTAAAAGATTAAAACTAAGAGATCAGTTTTTATTATATGAATAAAATAATAAAAGTAATACTTGGTTGTGAACTAGTGAATTCTATATTCTAAACTAATTAAAATAACTCAAATTCAACTTAGAACTCTTATTAGCTCGGTCGGACTAAAGAATTAGTAAGAACGCAAAACACTCTAAATTTCTGTGGAGAATGACCTGTATATCGCTACAACCAATACTGTGTGCTTGTAGTAAATTTATCACATCAAGCTTTTGGCGACGTTGTCAGGAATCGACTGTGTTTTCTTACTTTTTCTAACGTTTCACGGGTTAATGGTAAGTGTTGAGTGTGCAGGGACCTGGAAATTCAGATATAGGAAGAAAAAAGGGACGAGAGAAGTCTCAGGAGTACACTATAAAAGTAGGGAGCAAAGCTATCTTATTTTGCTGCCTAACAGTGGAAATTGCCGCTTTGGCGGCAATTCAGGTAAAAATCTCCCTCTATTTTTCTCCAGTTCTCTATTTTTTGTCTCTGATTCTATAAAAGTATAAAAAAATAAAAAATTAGAAACAATAGGATATCACATTTTTCTTTGATCTCGTTTCATCTCACCACACCTAACTTCTTGTGTTAGTTTAGGAAATTCACGCATCCACTCATGGTCGTTGGTTCATGCCACATTGTACCCATGATCAATTTGGTCGACTTGTGAGATTAGATTTGTTCATGGAAAACAAGATTGACCAATCGATCCCAATCCTTCAGGATCGATGTTACCCGTTGTGCACATCACTACCGTCATGCATCAAACTTTCTCACGCAGTGGGTAATTACTATGAACTAAAACCACAGTACATCAACATACTTCCTAAATTCACTGGTTCTGATTATAGGTGATGTGATAATTTAACTACAAGTGCACAGTATCGGTGTAGCGCTGTATAGGTAGTCATACAGAGATCTCAGGTGTTTTGCGATCCTTACTATTTCTTTAATTTTACTGGATTAACTAAGAGTTTCTAGGTTGAAGTTTGGTTGTTCTAATTAGCCTAGGATCTAGAATCCACTAATTTCCAACCATGTTCTTACTTTTATTAGTTTCTTCTATCATAAAAATTCGATCTTTTTAGTTTAATCTTTATTTAAAATGCTCTAAGTATGAGCTATCAAGTGGTGTGCAAGGATAACTCATCAAAAATACTACTTTTCATAAAAACAAATTAAACTTTTAGATAATTCAATGAAAAAGATAAAATCAACAACCCCAATCCCTAACTAAGCATATGCTATCAAGAAATCTAATTCAAGTATAACCTATCAAAGTTTTAATCTTTGAGTTCTTATATTTTAATCTTTTATAGAAAAATCATGTCTTTATTAATTTTATTTAAGAAGAAAAATATTAGAAAGCAATCACATAGTGGATCCTAACTTCATCTACATCCTAGAGCTAAACTAATTAGTTAATCATGATTCTAGAAAGCAATAAAATCTAATCTAGAAAGCAAATAAATCTATACTAGAAAGAAATTAAATCTATCTAAAAAGCAAATAAAGATTAGAAAACAATGGCTTACCTCTGGAGCACGGTATTGTGGCCGCCGCCCCTTCAGTAAAACCCTGATTTTATTAATGAAAGACGAGTACAAACTAAATCCTAATCTACATTAACTACTGCATAAAATCCTAGAATACAAGGATATGGCCAATATATAGGCTTCGGAAATTCAAACCCAATACTAATACAATTGTGAAACTAAAAGATTATAATGAAGCCATGGGAGAAAACTCCACGTATCAGTCCACTATTGGGCCAAGAAATGGCGGCTAAAACCTCTAATTAGCGGCTCATGTATAGCCAATAGCTCTGATTTCTCTCCTGCACGAGTATCTTATCTTTTGTACTTGATTTTCCTGACTGTATTTGACTTTGACTCTCTGCAGCATCGTAGTCTCGTAGTTTTGCTCACTTTGAAAACTTTTCGGACTCTGATTTCCTACTCCAACTCTGATTTCATGCCGTCTCTTTATACGAATAAAATTCCTGAAAAACACACTAAAAATACCCGAGTAGAATTATTTATATACAAAAATAAGTAATATAAAGGTTATAAATATGCAATATATGACACTCATCACACCCCCACACCTATCTTTTGCTAGTCCTCGAGCAAAACCTAACCCTAAAAGAAAAATAAAAATCCTAACTCACTTTCGCAGGAATCGCGATTACACTTAGCACGTGTAACAAGCCTTTAAACCCCTAGGTTACCCTAGTGGACGAGTTGTGTCTCGTGAGGGTTTGCAGTGAATATACCCACAAAATTCGTGAAAAAAATAGATTAAGAAATAAAGAAAAGAAAAATAAGGATAACCAAAAATCAAGAAAAATAAAAATTTTATACAAAAGAAAATTAAAATCTTTTTTTATGATATTTTCATCAATTAATCTCACTAATATACAAACTCAAGAACGCATTTAGATTATCAATTTTCAAATCGAGCTTCATATCAGATACACTTATCATTTTAATCAAAAATTTAGATCCTATCTTTCAATGCCCACTGACAGATAATCCATTGGCTCCTATACATCTACGTGCACGTGTGATACTCTATTTCGGTTTTGGACTCCAAGTCTAACTCATAATTTATCTCCTCTCTCATAATAATTTTTTTCTCTTTTTTTAAGAATATTTCACCTTTCATGCGAATATTCATGCTTGCTTAGGCGCAACATACCCGATTACTCAGTTCATACTCTTTTTTTTTCTTTTTTTAGAATATTTCACCTTTAATGCCAATATTTACGCTTACTTAGGCGCAAAATACCCGATTCTCAGATCATACTCTTTTTTTTCACTCTTGAGGCTATTGCCTTAATACTAGGCGCACCCCATTATTTTATCACTCTCGAGACTATTGCCTTAATACCAGGCTCACCCCCTTATTTTATTCTCACTTTTTTTTCTTTTTTTGTTTAGAGAGAGAAGACTTACTCAATCGTTATCATCTTTGTCCTTAACCTAATAAACTATTGTTAAGTGAAAAAAATAGATATATACTTGCCTCAAAACTACTGTTGGCGGTATTTATTTTTTTGGATTTCATAAAATTCAAAGTGTATCGTCCAATCGACTCTCCTATCCAATTTCAAATCTAAATTTATTCCTTTATCTGTAATTAGTTTGATCTATTGATGAAAACATATTAAAAAAATTTTATTTTTTCCAGTATATAGTTTTTTTTTTTAGTTCGTTACCCTAAAAACTACCCAAAGTGTAAAATAAAGAAATCCAAAAATCTAATAATAAAATAAAAATTCTAAAAAAAAACTAAAAACCCTAGAAAAATAAGAAGAAAATATCCTAACCCAGTCCCCCACACCTAAACTTATATATGCCCTCATACACAAACCAAGTGTGGTAAAATAAAAAAAAACTATTATACAAATATTATACACTTATTAGAAAATTCAAACGGTTACGACCTCTTGATCGCTTTCCACTCTCATAATGTGTCTTTTTATGTTTTGATATGGATGAACTTAGCCTTTTTGTCAATTTTGCATCTAATCTCTCCATCTAATTTTTTATTTTTCTCAATTTATTTTCACCTTTCTTTTTTTTATTCAATAATAAAATTTTGAAGTTGGAAAGCGTACCTTTACCATCATTCATATTCCATCCACGAGCATCTTTTATATTAGTAAGTATTTTGGTTTTATCAATTTGTGAAATAACATACTCATTTTGGTGTTGTGGAATCATGAGCTCGATTTTGGAGAGCTCTTTCAAATCATCAGGTTCTATGACCTCTTCTTTTGAGGTTCTTTCCATTCTTCTAATGTTTTGGGCTCGTCATGCAAATTTTCTTCAAACCTGTCATAAAAATTCTCAAAAGAAAATGTCATACTAGTGGACTTATCATTAGTCAAGTTATTATGAAGGGATAAAAATTTTTCTTCACAAATTTCTTCACAATTTCCATCAAAAGAATCAAATGATAATGTGTCACTAGAAAGCTCACCATGAGATAAATCATCAAGCAAAATATTTTCTTTATCACCAGTTTCATCATAATTATCTTCACAATGGTCTAAAATAGGTTGATCACAATGTTGAATTATAGACTCATCATGCACAAAACTATTTAATTCATTTTGAATCATATCTACTTCAGAAGATGACTGGAGTGATTGCTCGTTGGAGTCAGATATGTTCAAACTATTAGATGGTTGATCTACAAAAAGTTTAGCTTGAGAAATCACTTTGAGAATATCTTTCATACAAGCTGCAGTTTTAGATGATGAATTTGGAGAGGTTAATTTTAGCAAAGTTTCTATACCTTCCTCTGTTCTACGTCTTCGTTCCTCAGACTCATGATTGTAATTTTCCTTATTTTCTTCAAATGATTGTATCTCGAGATCATGAGTGAAATTTGATGGTGGATATGATAGATCTGTGTATATATTTGATGACAGATATGAAGTGGTTGAAGGTATATTCTCTTGACATGCATAGCTTGCTTCTAATTTTTTTAATATTTCATTTAACATGTTCAATTGAATATCTTGTTCATGATTGAATGTAGAACATGAAGATGAATAGCCCATAAAGAAAGGATCAGATGGAGCACTCTCTTGATATGGCTCTTTATTATGGGAAAAATTAGAATTATTCATCCATTCATAACTGTAATTTTGTGTATAAGAAGTACTCGTATGCTCATTATATGTGTTGTGAATTTGATTATGACCTAGTCCTAGCGAACTTCCTATCCATGGATACTGATAATAATTATGATATGGATCATGACAATGATAACAACCAATTTGATTTTGAAACATTTTTTAAAAAATTTTTTTTTTGAAAAAGGTGGAGAGGGAGAGAGATGGAAAAGAAATAAAAAAAAAAGATAAAAAAAAAATTTTGAATTTTTTATAGAATCAAGGAACCAAATCACAGAATAGGAGGAAAATTGGGTTCAAAATCACCTTTACCTGCCGCCAATTGGCGGTTTGGGCCACTAAATAGCGGCTAAATCAGAGAGTTTGACTCTCTGATTTTTGCTGCTTAGTCCAGAGACTCTTCTAACCCTTTTTATCTTCCTGTATCTGCAATTACTGTTCCCTGCACACTCAACGCACACTGTTAACCCGTAAAACGTTAGAAAAAGCAAGAAAAACACCGTCGATCCCTGGCAATGGCGCCAAAAACTTGATGTGATAATTTAACTACAAGTGCACAGATCGGTGTAGCGCTATACAGGTCGTCCCACAGAGATCTCAGGTATTTTACGATCCTTACTATTTCTTTAATTTTACTGGATTAACTAAGAGTTTCTAGGTTGAAGTTTGGTTGTTCTAATTAGCCTAGGATTTAGAATCCACTAATTTCCAACCATGTTCTTACTTCTATTAGTTTCTTCTATCATAAAAATTCGATCTTTTTAGTTTAATCTTTATTTAAAGTGCTCTAATTATGAGCTATCAAGTGGTGTGCAAGCATAACTCATCAAAGATACTACTTTTCATAAAAACAAATTAAATCTTTAGATAATTCAATGAAAAAGATAAAATCAACAACCCCAAACCCTAACTAAGTATAGGCTATCATGAAACCTAATTCAAGTATAACCTATCAAAATTTTAATCTTCGAGTTCTTGTATTTTAATCTTTTATAGAAAAATCATGTATTTATTAATTTTATTTATGAAGAAAAATATTAGAAAGCAATCACATGGTAGATCCTAACTTCATCTACATCCTAGAGCCAAACTAATTAGCTACTCATGATTCTAGAAAGCAATAAAATCTTTTCTAGAAAGCAAATAAATCTATACCAGAAAGCAATTAAATCTATCTAAAAAGCAAATAAAGATTAGAAAACAATGTCTTACCTCTAGAGCACGGTATTGTGGCCGCCACCCCTTCAGTAAAACCCTGATTTTATTAATGAAAGACAAGTACAAACTAAATCCTAATCTACATTAACTACTGCATAAACCCCTAGAATACAAGGATATGACCAATATATAGGTTTCGGAAATCCAAACCCAATTCTAATACAATTGTGAAACTACAAGATTATAACAAAGCCGTGGGAGAAAACTACACGTGTCAGTCCATTATTGGACCACAATTGGTGGCTAAAACCGCTAATTAGCGATTCAAGTATAGTCAATAGCTCTGATTTTTCTCCTGCACGAGTATCTTGTCTTGTGTACTTGATTTTCCCGACTGTATTTGACTTTAACTCTCAGCAGCATCGTAGTCTCGTAGTTTTGCTCACTTTGAAAACTTTTCGGACTCTGATTTCTGACTCCAACTCTGATTTCATGTTGTCTCCTTGTACGAATAAAATTCCTGAAAAACACACTAAAAATACCCGAGTAGTATTATTTATATACAAAAATAAGTAATATGAAGGTTATAAATATGCAATATATGATACTCATCAATAAGGATGCATATCTCTTTATCAGTGAATTTCATGAAGTGTGGGTGATGATTAAACTGCAACACTTATAGGATGACGCAATTAAGCTGCAGTTCATTCCATTCTCTCTCAAGGATAATGCCAAGAAGTGGTTGTACAGTATGCCTATTAATTCAATCACTATTTGGGATGAATTCGTTACACTTTTTCTAAAAAAGTATTATCCCACGAACAAGATGGTAAAAATTCAAAATCAAATTAATCAATTCTGTCAAGTGAGAACCCTTCTAGAAATACTTAGAACGGTTCAAAGATTTGTTAGCTTAGTGCCCCCACCATACGATTGAAAAGTGGCAGTTATGTCAAATCGTATACGAAAGACTCAATTACACATCCAAAACTCTTTTTGAGTCTATGTGTCAGCGAGAGTTTAAGAGAAAGAATGAGGGTGAAGTATGAGATTTCCTTGAGGACCTATTGTGGAAAACGATGCAGTTGGAGAGTCCCGCTGAGAAACCTAATGCATCAACTTCTGCACATAAGAGTGGGATCCATAGTGTCGATAGCTTTATAGCTGTCGAAGCTAAAATTGCAGCTCTTATAAGGAGAATTGAGGCATTGGAGACTCCTAGCCTCCATCGGTGGATCAAATCAATCAAATTCAAGTTCCCACGTGCTTTAACTGCGGAACTCCGAATCATGTTATGGAGGAGTGTCAATTATTAATTAATCCCATGAGTCCAATACTTGAGCAGGCTAACACTTTATATCAACGACCTATGAACAATCTTTACACTCCTATATATAATCCGGATTGGAGGAATCACCTAAATCTGTCATGGGGTCAAGGGCAATATTAGGGAGCCTCCAATCCTAACATGCAGCATCTAGCTAATAGTCAGTTTTTAAGACCTAATGTGGGTGTATATCAACACCCAAATACTACGAATCAAGAGGATAACCAAGCAGACCACCTGCATATAATCAATCATATCCAGAGTAAGGGTCTAATAATATTATGATAGACAGCTAACGACGCTTGAAAGGAATATGAAGAACCTTTTCAAGACGACATCCAATTTAGACACACAAATGCAAAATTTAATGAAAATGTCTATTGATTTTATACAATAGACCGGCCAACAACTTCTAGTAAGTTCTCAATCGATCAAGAATATAGAGCAGCAGGTTGGACAGTTAGCCACATAGCTGAGTGAGCGGGGGCCAGGTATCTTTCCAAAATAACCAATAATGAACCCCAACTCTAACTCAACTCAATCTATTTCATCCCATGTTCACCAATGCAATGTTATTCACACGCTCAGATTTGGCAAGTAAGTAAACAATAATGTAGTCATGCCCCCCGATCTCATTCCTACTATTCCGCAGGTTACACCATCTTTTCCATCTCTTTCTCTATGTCCGTCTCCATCACCTCCTTTACAATCACATTCTCATTTGAAAGAATAAGTTTCTAAGCCGAAAGCACCATTTCTCTATCGGCGTAGGAAGCCTTCATCACAAGTAGAGAAAATTCTTGAAATATTTTAGCAAGTAAAGGTTAATATTCCACTCCTTGATATTATACAAAAGGTTCTCACTTATGCCAAGTTTCTCAAGGATTTGTGTACTAAGAAACGAGCTAAAAATGTTCCTGAGAAAGTTTTTCTTACTGCAAATATATCGCAAATCCTCTCTAACTCCTTATTTGTCAAATACAAAGATCCAGGTTCCCCCATAATCTCATGTACTATTGGAAATACTACATTTGATTGGACATTGCTTGATTTAGGGGTAAGTGTCAACTTACTTCTTTACACTGTTTATCAGCAACTGGGTTAGGAAAACTTCAACCTATCATGGTCACATTATAGCTAGCTAATCGTTCAATGAAGAGACCTCTTGGTATGGTTGAGGATGTGCTCATTAAGATTGGCGAGTTCATCTTTTCTGTAGACTTTATTGTCTTAGAAACTGAGCCGATTTCTCATTCACGGAATCAAATTCCCATTATCTTGGGCAAACCATTTCTTGCAACTTTAAATACACTAATTGATTACAGGAGTGACCGCATGAAGCATCATTTGGGAATATGACTATGGCATTGAACATATTCAATATGGATGAGTATGCAACGAGCTCCCTCATTGAGATAAATATGATTCATAGTTTGCACTCTCATTCTACCTCTTACGCTGATGATGAACCCTCATTTGAGCAAATTTTCAAAGATGAGTTCATTCTATTCGACGAATTGGCATATGCTAACTCTACGTATGATGATACTTGTGTAAGTGCGCCATTGATTTAGAGGATTCGTTCGCAGATGAGCTTTCAGTACTTCGTGAGTTAGAAGAGGCACCACACTTCACAGTTGGTTCACTTGATCATGTTGCACCCTTCACACCTCACAATATTCCTACATGTGTACTTGTTACTAATAATAATTGGCAGGTTTATAATGAAAAATTCTTTAACCTAATTATTAATATTTACATGTGGACAAAGAAAAAGTGAGGACGGCAAAAGAAGTAAAAAGGTTATTTTGTAACTTATAGGAGGATGATGAGACATAACAATACACCAACTTCACGTTTAAAACACAGACACTATGAAAGTGAGAAGCGATCGAGAGGTCGTAACCGCTTTCTATGCGTTAATAGGGTGACAATATTAAGATCGTGATTTTTCACGACCCTCATTATTTGTATAATAGTTTTTATATTTATTTTGCCACTCTTGATTTGTATATGAGGGTATACACGAGTTTAGGCATGGGGGAGTGGGTTAGGAGATTTTTTCATGTTTTTCTATTTTTTTATTTTTTTCTAGGATTTTTATTTTATTTTTAGATTTTTTTTTTTGGATTTTTTATTTTACACTTTGAGTAGTTTTTAGGGTAACTTAAAAAATCTAAAAAAAAGTTTAAAAAAGACCTTAAAAAATAAAAAAATCTTAAAAAGGAGGTTAAAAAATACAAAAATATTTCCTTCAAGAAATCAACCTAATTATAAATAAAAGAATAAATTTAGATTTAAAGTTTGATAGGAGAATAGATTGGATAATACACTTAAAATTTTATGAAAAAAATAAAAATCTGAAAAATAAATACAACTAATAGTAATTTTGAGGTAAATATACATCTATTTTTTTACTTCATAATAGTTTATTAGGTTAAGGATAAAGACGATAACAATTGGGTAGTCTTCTCGTTCTAAACAAGAAAAAAGAATAAAAAAGGTGAGCCTGGTATTTAAGGCAATAATTTTTTTAAAAGAAAAAAAGGTGAGCTTGGTATTTAAGGCAATAATTCTTAAAAAAAAAGAGGTGAGCCTGCTATTTGAGGCAATAATGTTTTAGAAGAAAATAAAAAATCAGAGTATATATGATCTGAGTAATCAGGTATTTGTACCTAAGCAAGTGTGAATTTTCGCATGAAAAGTGAAATATTTACAAAAAAAAATTGTTTAAAGAGAAGAGATGAATTATGAGTTAGAGTTTGAGTCCAAAACTAAAGTAGACTATCACACGTGCACGTAGATGTATAGGAGCCAATGAATTATCTAATAGTGGATATTAAAAATAAGATTTGAACTTTTGACTGAAATGATAGGTATATTTGATATGATACTTGATTTGAAAACTCATAATCTAAATGCGTTCTTGAGTTTGTATATTAGTAAGAGTAATTAAGGAAAATATCAAAAAAAAATCTTTCTTTTGTATAAAACTTTTGTTTTTCTAAATTTTTGGTTATCCTTACTTTTTTCCTTTATTCCTTAATTTAACTTCTTCACGATGTTTGTAGGTAACAATGTTGGAAACCCTCACGAGACACAACTCGCCCACTTGGGGAACCTAGGGATTTAACAGCTTATTGCACGTACTAATTGTAATCGCGATTCCTGCAAAAGTGTTAGGATTTTCTTTTTCCTTTTTAGGTCTAGGTTTTGCTCGATAACTAGTAAAAGATAGGTGTGGGGTGTGATTAATATTATATTTTGTATTTTTTTTCTCCCATATTTTATCTATTTTTGTATATAAATAATTATATCAGGTATATTTAGTATGCTTTTATTGGTAACAAAGGATTTGCAAGCAAGAGAAGAAGAAGAAGCAAATTTATCAAGAATATAAGCAAAAAAAATCAATTAAGGTGAAATAGAAACTCAAGTGCAGCAGCAGACATTTCAAGAGTATTTTTGGCCAAGATAAAACATGAATTGGAAACATTTATGTTGTAGAAATTTGTAGAGCTCAGAATTATCTTCGAAATGAGTCTAAGAAAAGATCAATCCAAGTTTGCATGCAAAAGTTATGGTCGTTTTACTGATGCGCTGCAGAATTGAAAATCCGATTCAGCAGACTACGGGTGTGCTAAACTTAATTTCGGATTTTGAAACCGAAAATTAGTATTTTATGCTATTTAATCTCAACCATTGGTTTTTAATACCTATGGATTGAATTAGAATTATTTATCTTGAGATTAATTTGTGTTGGATTAGAATTATATTTTTTGTAGTGAGTTTGAGTAGGACTATGATTGTGTTTGGATTATAAATATCCCACAAATTCTTGTAAATTGAGACCTTTTTAGATGTAATTTTGTACTTTTGGCAATTAATAAAAGATTAGGGTTTTGCCGAAGGGGTAACGGCTGCCATACCGTGCTCCAGAGGTGACTCCATTGTTTTCAAGTTCTTTCTAGTAAGTAGAAATATTTTATTTGCTTTTTGAATAGATTTAATTGCTTTTCTAGTTTAGATATTTAATTGCTTTTATAAAAAAAAAATAGGATTTTTAATTAGAACCACAAGTAGCTAAATTAGTTTAGCTCTAGGATGCAGAAGAAACTAGGAATCAATCATTTAATTGCTTTTATTGTTTATCTAAAATAAAATAATAAAGATATGATTTTTTTTTTCATGAAAAGATTATAATACAACTCGTAGATTAATTCTTCGATAGGTTATACTTGAGTTAAGTTTCTTGATAGTCTATACTTAGTTAGAATTTGGTGTTGTTGATTTCATCTTTTTCATAAAATTATCTAATGATTTAGTTTACTTTTATAAAAAGTAATATCTTTGTAGAGTTATGCTTACACACTACTTGATAGCTCATTCTTAGAACACTTAGTTAAAAGATTAAAACTAATATATCAGTTTTTATGATAGGAAGAAAATAATAAAAGTAATACTTAGTTGTGAACTAGTGATTCTATATTCTAGGCTAATTACAATAACTCGAATTCAACTTAGAACTCTTATTAGCTCATTAGACTAAAGAATTAGTAAGAATGTAAAAACACTCTAGATTCCTGTGAGAATAACCTGTAAAGTGTTACAACTAACATTGTACGGTTACAATAAATTATCACATCAAAGACCAAGGGGAACACTCGGACATCTAACACAATATCCATCCTTAGTGAAAAAGACCAGTCTACCATTTCTTCACTCACTGATTCAGAAGTGGAGAAGACGGCAATGGCCACTCATTCGAATGAGCCAGGGCCATCAGGTACTCAGTTTGGAATGAACTACCTTAGAAATTACTCGAAGATTGGGCCAAGTAAGTTAGCAAAAGCACCTAAAGCGCCGTCTGCTAAACGAAAAGAACTTCGCTATCAAAAAGATTCGAAGAAGGATAGTGCGGTAACGGGGGTACCATTTCGATCAGATGTATTAGCTCAGTTAGCCAACATCCCTACCCGAATTACTCTTTATGAGTTTTTACAACTGTCAAAGGCAACAAAAGATGCCCTAAGAGAAGTCTTGGTTGATTCTGAAACTTTCCTTACATGAATTGCGGAACCATCTACCGACGAGGAAGATCTTTGCCCAAACTGTCATCAAACGGTGAGGAAGATCCCTTATGTAACATTCTCACCCAAAGATATGTAGGTGAAGATCCTGAAGCACAACAGACCTCTATATTACTTGGGGTATGTTGGTTCAGCCAAGGTGAGCTGAATTCAAATTGATCCCGGTTCAGCACTAAGTATCATCCCTCGAAGGCTGATGCAATTCCTCAGCATCTCCACTAGTCAGTTGACTCCCACCAACACCACCATCTATGGGTTTAATACCAACTATATTTATCCTTTGGGAAAGATATAACTTCGATGCCAAATTGGGGACTTGGGGTCAGAAGTTACGTGTTATGTCATTGACGTTGACACATCATACAACATCTTGCTCGGACACCCATGGATCAATGCTTACATGGTGGTCCCATCGACACTTCATCGATGCATGAAGCACATTGATGAATAAGGCAAAGTTAATACGTTGATAGCAGACAAGCAACTATTTAGGGAATTGAAAAACTACTTCACCGATGCTATGCTATGCTATACCAAAAAGCCCATGACACTTCCAACGAGCCAATGGAAGAGATCTGCGACAGTGGCAATGAGGCAAATTCAAAGCCTGAGCCTGATGACGAGGATAGTGATTATGAGTTTGAAATAAATCTATTTTTAATTAGCTTAAACAATATGGATGTACTTAGTGCCACCGATAAGGTAGGCGAATGGGTCATTAATGACAACGTAGGATTTGATTACTCACCTGCTATTGCTTTGGATTCCATTCCCTCTTGCATGAGCACAAAAGTAGATAGCTTGTCTGAGTTGGAAACGTTGGCGACCTTTCATCTTACCGATATGGTCATCACTCGCTACACAAGCAAAAATAGCTGACCCAAATGCCGTTGTTTTTGAAGTACCTCCTCAAAGGCCAGACCAATATCCCATAATAATTAGAAGAGTTGAGTCATGACCCGATCCAAATCTAGGTGATGACAGCAATGGCCAAATATCACTATAGTTCGAACTCTATGAACCGAATTATCATCGAATGATAAGAAAGATGGGCTATAATTTAACCTCCAAATAAGATTTAAACTTTGAAAAAGGGAGGAGGGATCTTCTACGCTCATTCGTACCAAAGGGCAAGAACCCAAACTAATCCCACAAGACCCGTAGAGGGTGGATTATGTCACACCCACCCTCAAAAGCAAAATGGGAACAACCAACCAATCTAGAAGGTAACAAAACCACAACAGATTCAGACTCGGATATGAGTACTGGAGCCATATTCCAAGCTCTAATATCAAATATGACCTTTGCAACCTTTAACGCAGAAGAAGAGGATCCACCTCTCTTATTAGAAGATCTATGCAGATGGAAGCCTAACGGGATATGCGGTTTGAGCAACAAGAACTGTGCACTAAAGACAAGGTAACCCAAGTCAACATGGGAACTGAGGAGAGTCTGAAACCTATCTTTATAAGCAAGAATTTGCCTCCATCTGAGATGGAAGACTTATTAGCTCTGATAAAAATATATATAGATGTCTTCGCCTAGAATTACGAAGACATGCCGGCATTGATCCAGAAGTCGCAGTCCATTGACTCAATATCAAGCCGGGTGTGAAGCCAGTAAAACAACAATAAAACTGCTTTCGCCCCAAATTGATGGAAGAAATAGAAATTGAAGTCAAGAAACTTATTGATTTAGGTTTAGTTCATGAAGATCAACATCTCGATTGGGTGGAAAATATTGTCCCCATATTTTAAAAAAAGGCAAGAGACGGATATGCATAGATTTTCAAGATCTCAATGCTGCCTGCTCTAATGATGAGTTCCCACTGCTCATAACCGATGTAATGATAGACAATATATGCAGATATGAGAGAATATCCTTTACAGATGGTTTCTAAGGGTATAATCAGATCAAGATGCATTCCGAGAATGAGAAGCATACAACTTTTAGAACTCCATTAGGGATATACTGTTATACAGTGATGCCCTTCAGATTAAAAAATATTGGCACAACTTACCAACGAGCAATGAGCGTCATCTTCCTAGAATATTTGAGGAAGACTGTCGAATGTTATGTGGATGACTTGGCGGTCAAAAGCAAGAAAAAGCTCAATCACTTGAATGACTTGAGGACTATACTCGACCTCATGAGGAAGCATCAATTGAAGATGAACCCCTACCAAATCTTTTCTGAGGGTATCCAGTGGCAAGTTCTTGGATTTCATTATGACCTCGAAGGGAATCCACCTTGATCTCGGCAAAATTAGGTCAATTCAGGAAATGCAGCCACCTCGTAACCTTGGAAGATTTATCGCTAACTTGTCAGGACGATGCCAACCATTCACGAGGCTCATGAAGAAGGGGGTGTCATTCGTCTGGGAAGAAGTATGTCAATAGGCCTTCGACGACATAAATAGGTATCTAACAAATCCACCCATCTAGTAGCGCTAGTTCTAGGGAAGCCTTTCCACATCTACATGAGATCGATAGACCACGCCTTGGGAGCATTATTAGCACAACATAATGAACAAGGCCAGGAATAGGCGATCTATTATTTAAGTTGCATCATGATTGGCGCTGAACACAGGTATAACCCGATCGAGAAAGAGTGTTTAGCATTGGTGTTCGCAATCGAGAAAATACGACACTATATAGCTGAACAGATGATTCACGTCATCTCCCGGGTAAACCCACTGAAGTTACTCAAGAAAAACCCGGGTGCATTGAATGGGAGATTAGCAAAGTGGGCACTCCTCCTATCGCCCTACGATATACATTTCGTCCCTCATAAGGCTATACAAGGACAAGCGATAGCAGACTTTCTTGCAAAACACCCTATACCAGAGTATTCAAAACTCTTGAATGACATTACTAACAAAATTGCTCAAGCTAATCTATTCAATGAAGAAGAACCTGGCAATTATTTTTGGTTGGAGCGGCAAGGAGAACTACAACCGGATTGGGGGTGGTATTATTAAGCTCCCACAAGCATGTGATACAGAGGGGGTACTCACTCACTATATTATGCACAAACAATGTTGCAGAAACAATGCACTCATTATTGGTCTCCAATTAGCTCGACGACTAGGGGTGAAGCACCTTGAACTGTACAAAGACTCCAAGCTCATTGTCACTCAAGTGACTAGGGAATATGAGGTGAGACATGAAGACCTCGTCCCTTATCTTGAAGTGGCAATTAAGTTGGCCAATAAATTTGAATGATTCTACATCAGTCACATGCCTAGACACGAAAACATGTATGCAGATGCTCTTGCTTCCCTGGTCACAACCTTAGTTGTGCCGCCCGGAATGAGCAAACAAATCTCAATAGGGGGATGGGACCTCTTGTATCTGAAAACACTATTCGAGGAAGAGGAGATATACATTGGCACTTTCCTTTTATAGACTATGCATTATATGAAATCCTCTGGGAAGACTCCAAAGATGCGGCTTCAATCATAGTGAAGATATCTAAATACTGCTATGATGCAATGTCACATACATTGTACCAAAGATTGCATGACGATATTTTACTATGCTGTCTTTCAAAGAAGCAGACGAAGTGATTCATTAAATGCATAGTGGTACCTATGGGACCCATCAGCCAGGACCAAAGTTGTGGGACTATATAAAAAGACTTGGTTATTTTTGGCCAAAGATGATAACAGATGCCATGAACTATGCAAAGCACTACTATGTCTACCAAATACATGCTAATTTCATTCACAACTGCTGGAATACCTGCATAATCCCATCGCTAGCTGGCCATTTGAATCCTGGGGGTATGGATATCATCGGTCTGGTTACCCCGCCGTTATCTAAAGGGAACCAATTCATACTTGGCATAACCGACTACTTTTCTAAGTGGGCAGAGGTCGTTCCTATGAGGGAAGTGAAGACGTCAGATGTCGTCAAGTTCATTAAGCACCACGTGATATGCCTCTTTGGAGTACCTAGGCGGATTATTCATGATAATGGTCTCCAGTTTGCTAGCTAAGGTTTTACGCGATTCTGTAGTAAATTCAGAATCTAGAATATTTCATCAACACTTTATAACCCGACAGCAAATGGGCTAGCTGAAGCATTCAATAAGACCATCATCAAGCTACTTCAAAATTTTGTGTCCTTTGGTAAGCGAGAATGGGACGAGAAGCTAGGAGAATGTCTGTGGGTTTATCGAACCACAATCAAAACTCCAACAAAAGCTACACCATTCTCCTTAGTTTATGGGTATGAAGCGGTTTTGCCACTTGAAAGACAGATACCATCTTTACGAGTTACACTGGCTATAGAAATGATGATAGAAGAGCAACACCGAAAACAGTTGCGAGAACTCGAAATGCTAGATGAAAAGGGATTAAAGGCACAACAGCAAATTGAGTTGTATCAGGCACATATCTCAAAAGCTTTCAACAAAAAAAGTCAATCGAAGAACCTTCAAAGAAGAAGACTTGGTCTTAACTGTCAAAAGGCCAATGATTATGACCCACAAAACTAAAGGAATGTTCGAGCCCAAGTGGGAAGGCCCTTTTGCGGTGGAGATTATCTACTCAAATGGAGCATATCGCCAGATCAACTAAGACGGAGATAAAATGATGATGCTTATTAACGGCAGATTCTTGAAGATGTACTACATATAGTCACTCTCTTAAAAAAAATTGCATATGCATATAGCAAATTTTGCTACCCAAAGACCGCCAAGGCAACGGAAAGAGAAACTCAAAATTTCCCGACAACCCTATCATTCTGGGAGTAGCAGTATAAATTAAATAGCCCTAACCCAAAAGGCAAAGGGAAAAGGGAACATTTGACATCTAAGTTCAAACAAAACTCTTAACAACTCATCATGCTGAGGAGAATACCATAACTAGCCCAACGCAAATAATGATTGGTAAAGGCACATTAAATCCATTTATAGCTGAGGGTTTACTAAAAAATTTCTTAAACCTATCATGTTAAGCTCTTACCTCTAACAGTGAGATTTGAATCATCTCATCCACATCATCTCATAAAAAACACTTGCTGCAAACTTGTCATGTTAAGCTCTCACCTTTAAAAATGAGATTTGAATTATAGCACCCACCTCATAAGTCATGCCATTCATACTTTAGTAAATAATCGTTCTTTTGATCCTAACTCGATCATCGACTTTTCCTGTTATCAAGGTGAGTCAACCCTAAATCTCAAATTGGCTCTGTCTACTTTCCAAGTGAGTCAACCTGATCCTAACCCGATCATCAATTAAGTTTGTCATCAAGGCGAGTCATCCCTAAATCTCAAATCAACTCTATATGCTTTCCAAACGAATTAACCTAAGATTCAGACTCGATCATCGATTATGTCTGCTTTCTAAGCAAATCACCTCGTAGGCTTTTCAGTCATATCTCAGTCTGCGAGTTCCATAATTTTGACCTGATCACTGGCTCTGTCTACTTTCTAGGCTGGTCAACCTATGATCTTGACCCGATCATCGATTCTGTCAGCTTTCTAGATGAATCAACCCAGCTCTATCTGCTTTCTAGGTGAGTCACCCCTAAATCTTAAGTCAACTCTGTCTACTTTCCATGTGAATCAACCTATGATATGACCCAATTATTGATTATGTCTGCTTTCCAAGCGAATCCCCCCGGCTCTGTCTGATTTCCAGGCGAATCACCCTAACTCTGTCTACTTTCCAGGCGTGTAACCCCCAAGTCTCAAATCGATTATGTCAGTTATCCAGGCAAATCACCCTGGCTTTGTTTGCTTCTAGGCGAGTTACTCTCAAATCTTAAATCGATTATGTTTGTAATCCAGACGAATCACCCTAGCTCTGCCTACCTTCTAAGCGAGTCACCCCCAAAACAAATTTCGAAACTAAAAACTTGTTATGGTCCCATCTTATCCATGATAAGTTCTATCTTCCGCAACTCTACCATCTAACAAATCCACAACTCCAATTTTTACCTCGGCTCTGTCTGCTTTCCAGACAAGTCATCTAAAAAAGGAAGGAAAAAAAAGAATATAAAAAAAGAAAAAAACGGCTATGGAAGTGATATAATTTTGGCAAAATTCCATATACAACAAGTCACCTTCTTTCAAAAGATCTACTCCAAAACCCCCGGAGCATCAACAAGTGTATCACGCAGCAATTTCTGAATAAGGCAATGTATTGAAGAAATAGTTGTTTATTCATATAACAAGACAAAGAAAAGAAATATGGCGGCACAAACAATCTTATTGTTCAAAAGAAAGAAAAAGAAGAAAAGAAAAGAAAAAGAGGAAGAATGATTTAAGGGTTGCCCAAAACCCTTAAACTTGACTTTGCCTCTTCGAGAGCCGCTCATCGTGTTTCCTCCACAGTTGACAGCACTTGACGGCGTAATTCTTCATTAATGGCTAGCTGCTAGTTAGCTTGTGCCTTGGCATTCTCAATCGCCTTGCTATGCATGCTAACCTCTTATTGAAGTTGGTCGTGGCACAGAAGCAGTTCATCCTACCCCTTCAGTACTTTATCCTGCTTCGCTTTGGTGGCTACAAGAATGGTTTGAGCTTTGGCAATCGTCCCATGGGCACGGTCTATTGTGTCTTGATTGGCGTTCAGCTCAAACCTCGCCTTCTCTATTTCCTCATTAATAGCCTCTTGACTTGCCTAGAAAGCTACCAACTTTAGCAGTCTAAGCTTCCTCTTGGCAGTGAAACTCTTCTTGTCATGCGATCATCTCCGTCCTATGATGAGCTACTTTTATTTCTGTTATTGCAGTGATGTCGGCTCATCGAAGAGTTTCCAATGCCCAGACTTATTCATCTAAAGCAGTCAGGCGGGCCCCGTAAGGAGCAGCCCATTCTAATACACCGATATTTTTAATATTGCTCAGATAAGTCAATAACATCGGGCACCCAAACTCTGTGGAATAATGACCATCCAAAAACAAGGACACGCACCATCGCAACAAACGCAAGAAGTCCATGATGCTGTGCTGAAAAAAAATCTTCCAGCGGATCATCATTAGGAACAAATTGGGTTGAGACTGGAACTAGTGTTGTAGTGAGAGTTGTAGAAGAATGTATTGTAATGGTAGGAGAAGTTTCACCACTTACTACTGTTGTAATATGCGGCGCCAATAGTTGCAACAGTGGATGAGCCGACTCTGAGATCTTGGACAGAGACCTTCCTAGAGTTACTATAATGGTGGTAATAGGAGCAGACTCCGAAAGAGGACTCTCTTCCAGAATATTCCCAGTGCTAGATCCTGCCCCTTGAAAGAGAACATTAAGGATGGTTCGAAGGTAGGAGGTATCCTAGTCGAAAGTCTCACACAAGGATCAGTGGATAATGAGGTGGAAATGACCTCTATGCTTGCTACCGCATGTGGAGGCAAAGTTGCAGCAGTAGCGCCTAGCAGACTACTTGGTTGAACATCGGTATCTACAAAATGGACATAATCAATGAATACTTAGAATATGGCAGAATGCAAGTCATTGATGAGGACCATACACAAAAGAAGAATACCTGGAAGACCCGTCGATGTAGCCAGAGGAGGTGCACTCTCGAGAATGACTATCTCCAATTCCTCAGGATGGAGGTGACTATGCTTGCTTGTGTCGGGAGCAGGAGCAAAGTGGCTCTCCTCGTAGGCGTCCATGTCAGATGCAACACCACCATCGTCACCACCATGGCTACTTGTGCCCGAATAATCAACACGCTCAGATGAGAGCAATCGATCGGAGACAGAACGAGACTATGGTGAACCGATACCTAAAATACAACTCATTACATAAAAAAATATGGGGGTTAAACTTACGAGAGAACACCAATTCGGTTGTAGGACTATGAGGTGGAGTTGCCATTCCAGGCATCATAACTAGTGGTGAAGGGATGGCATCAGTGCCCAAACCAGCCACACTAGCGATGTCTGGCTTAGAGGCGGCAATAGCGGCTTCAGAAGTGGTCTCTGGAGTAACCTCTATAGGCGCAGTAACGTCAGAAGTGACTTCATGAGTTGCTACCACAGGCACAAGAATCTCTGCAGTGGTTCCACCAACATCCAAAGCACGCCAAGGAGATGATAACTCCTTGGCCAACTCAGTGGTGAGGGAACGACGAGGCTTCTTTACTGGGCGAATAGAACTACGAGCGCTCGCCGATCTAGTACGTTTCGTCACAACATCATAATCACCTCGAGTGGGTGCATCTCTTTGACCATGAGAAACAAATTGAGGTGGAACACCAGTTGGTGCACACACGTCAGCTTGCACGGGCACATCAGCTGGTGCAGGAATTTCAGCCTGGGTTGGCATAGTAGCCTGCACCAGAACATCTCTTTGAACGTGTACATCACCTGGAGCGAGTACTGCATGCGCGGCCCTAACAATAATACCATCATCATCAATAGAGAGAAACTCATCTATGCCTCGCACTCGAACGACCTTTCTTCTAAGAATAATACGCCTCAATTTCCCTCATACATGAATGGTTGATCGAAAAAGAGGCAGCTGTAGTATTGACACTATGGTACCAAGGGCAGAATCCAAGCAACGTATAAAGGTTCAGAGTTTTCTAAGGTAAGGTGAAGTGAGCTCCAGTCTAGCTGGCAGAGAAGTGATACCATCCTCTAGCACCCTCGAACAAGTTACCCTGAAACTGCAGCAAAGTGTTAGGATTACCATCATAAAGTTGCGAATACCCAAATTGGCGAGTGAACCGGCTGGGGAAATATGGATCAAGGAAACAAATTGACCCTTAATGGTATAGCAGATGCCCTGGCTTGATGTTGATCAACCATCAAAAGCAACCAGAAGAAATGGTGGTGTAGCCGTCAGAACCAGTGCTATCTCAGACTCTTCTCCGTAAGCTCCTCTAGAGAAACTGGGGAAGTAACGGTAAATATGATAATTCTGGTGGCTGTGCACAGTCTTTCAAATTGCATGCATATAGTGGTTCCTCCAATCACCGCCCTCTTGCATTTGAATTAATGAGTCCCCGCTACTGTTTTTGGGAGGCGAAGTCATCAGGCTCGGACAATACATCACGAACCATGCCATAAGATAAGTGTAGGGTAACTCCACTTAGGGGTTAGGAGTTGGCATCTCAGTTTCGGGTTTGGTGCTTCTACTCGTCTTCTTCTTGCTTCCTAGGCAAAATTCTGTTGCAAAATCCCGGAGGCCATTCTGTAGCTTTCAGAGCATCGTGGGCAAGAGTCCAAGAGGCTTTCCATGTGCCAAAAGGACGGCCGGGTACACAACTTCAATAGATATGGCATCCTAAGGAATTGATAGAATGACACAGTGCTTCAACCAGAGCATGAGGAAGCCCACTATCAACCCCCTAACGGTGATGGGAATCTGTGCTTGATAATAAAAGCTTTGGAAACTCGTGTCCGCCTTAAACCCATTCGATAATTCCATTACATATGAGGTGGCACCCAAGTGAGCTATCCTAGCATCGATACTGGCTTGGCTAAGAGGGTCCAGCTTTGTCACTGCAACCTCCGGATGATCTACATTTTGAAACAGATAGTTAGCTGAGATAACACCTTGATTCCTTATGCCAGAAAACTCTTGGAAGATGCAGAAGTGACACATCACCTCCCAGTATATCTCATACACTTGGAGATCCTGCTTCTTCATCCACTGTAGCTCCTGAGTCGTCAGAACTATCTCTTCATACGGCAACTCCCCCATTGATAACAGAGATATTTCAAACATTTTATGCAAAGCAAAGTAGAGCTCACCTACGGAAGTGAAGAACATCCCGGACTTGGGATTATACATCTCCAGGATGTTGAATAGATGATAAGTATTATGAAGAAGACCGTACTGTACGTTTCTTATGGCCCCATACAATCTGATATCCTTCGGTATCGCTTCAAACTTAGAGAGAATGAACCTAATCATTCTGCTCCACCACATCTTGTCAATGGAATGGATCCATCAGGAGTGCAGAAGTTGTGAGTAGGGTATTGTCCTTTCGACTTTAGGGAATCATTAAGGAAGGTGCCTGCTATTTGAGGAGACTCTCCCAGAGAAAAATCCTTCCCTACTCTTCCCGATAGCAAGCCAGTTAGGAATCTACCGGGGCCATCTTGGTAAGGGCCTTGGCAGCCGAAGGCACCATGGGAAATGCCATCTTGGTTTTTAGTGAGACTCTACTCTATTTGGCGGGGAACGAAGATGTTTTGAAGATAAGTCAAATAGAAACTCCTTGCCATCTCCGAAATGAATATTCTTATGTCGCCTATTTGACAAAGCCACTTGCGCTCATCTTCATAACGAGACTTGATGCGAACCCCGTCAAGAATAACGAGACCCGTAAAATAAAAGGAAAATCCAAGAACGTCCACGATCAGGCTTGGTTGGGAGACCTCGACCCGTTGCTTCAACAAAAACAAGAATCTCGGTATAATTTACCTCAACCCGTTGTTTAATGCGAAACAAGAACCTTGGTATAAGGAAGACGCCACAAACAGTAGTGGAAATCCGTTTGATAAGTCGATGATAAATGCCACGGAAGAATTTCGATAAGTTTGAATAGTCCTTCAAAGAACCAAAGAGAATAAAACTCACCAGTTTCCAGAAAACTATGATTATCCCTTCTATTCCATTAGACGCCTATTTATAGGCTAAAAAATACAAGGAAAGTTCCAAAAATAGAAACAAAATAAAAGAAAACAATCAGCCTCTTAATTTGGCTGATCACACGTCCATAATAAAAAAAAGAAAATAATCAGAAACAGAAACGAAACAAAAGGAAACAATCAGCCCTTAATTTGACTGATCACATGCCCACAATAGGAAAGGAAACAATCAGTTTTGACCAGATTCTTCTAGTAGTTAAATCATGTTGATGCATCTTTGTTGAACACGTGAACCATCCTCAATAGGCCTCCACAAATTTGCTTGAGCCCAAACCTCTTGAATCAGCCCATTAAGTGCATTTTTGAACTTCTTTTCTTGTGCTCTTGTAACCTGCCCAGTTGGAACTTGAACCGGCTCCTTTGTGGTCATGCCATTATTTGCATCATTCCCCACCTCTTGAAAAGAATTTGCTCTCAAATCATCACCTACATCAAAAGGACTCAAATCAGTAACATTGAAAGTAGAACTAACATTGTACTCACCGGGCAAATCTAGTTTGTAAGCGTTGTCATTGATGCGCTCTAGAACTTGGAAAGGACCATCCCCTCTTGGAAGCTGTTTTCAACGTCTTTGCGCCGGAAATCTCTCTACTCTCATATGAAACCACACCCAATCTCCGGGTTCAAAAACAAGCTTGTGACGCCCCTTGTTGGCTTGTTTTGCATACTGCTCCATTCTTCTCTCAATGTTGAGCCTTGCCTTCTCATGTATCTGCTTAACAAAATCAGCCTTTTTCTTTCCATCCAAATTAACACGCTCAGAAATAGATAATGGAGATAAATCTAATAAAGTCAAAGGATTAAACCCATAAACAATTTTAAGCGGTGAGAATTTAGTAGCAGAATGAATAGACCTATTATAAGCAAACTCAACATGTGGTAAACACTCTTCCCATGTTTTGATGTTCTTTTTAATTATTGCCCTCAATAAAGTAGACAAAGTCCTATTTACTACTTCGGTGACCATCAGTTTGTGGGCGACAAATAGTAGAAAATAAAAACTTGGTACCTAGCTTACACCACAAAGTCTTCCAAAAGTAGCTCAAGAACTTAACATCTCTATCTGAAACAATGGTTATAGGCATGCCATGCAATCTCACAATCTCCCTAATGAACAAATTAACAACATGTGAAGTATCATCCGTTTTGTGATATGCAATAAAGTGTGCCATCTTAGAAAATCTATCCACAACCACAAAAATCGAATCTCTTCCACGTTTAGTCCTAGGTAATTCTAACACAAAGTCCATTGAAATATCAATCCATGGCTCACTATGAATGGGCATAGGAGTATACAAACCGTTGGGCTACACTCTGGATTTAGTTTGCCTACGTGTGACACATCTGCCACAAATCGGCTCAACATCTCATTTCATGTGTGGCCAATAGAAGTGTTCCTGCAAAACAGCTAAGGTCTTAGCAACTCCAAAATGTCCCATTAATCTCCCTCCATGGGATTCCTGCACTAACAAATCCCTCAAAGAATAGTTAGGCACACATAACTTATTTACTCGAAACAAGAACCCATCATGTCTAAAGAACTTACCACAAGAGTTTTTCTCACAAGCCTGGTACTCTTCACAAAATTCATGGTCATCAATGTATAAACTTTTAATGTGTTCAAAACAAAGCAATTTTGCATCAAGTGTAGAGAGTAATGCATACCTGCGAGAAAGTGCATCGACGACCACATTCTCCTTACCTTGCTTATACCGGATGACATATGGAAATGTCTCAATGAACTCTACCCAACGAGCATGCCTTTTATTTAGCTTGTGTTGGCCCTTCAAGTGTTTCAAGGACTCATGATCAGTGTGAATTACGAACTCCTTAGGCCATAGGTAGTGCTGCCATGTCTCCAAAGCTCGAACCAATGCATACAACAACTCCTTATCATAAGTCGGGTAGTTTAAGGCTGCCCTGCTTAATTTCTCGCTAAATTAAGCAATTGGTCGTCCCTCCTGCATAAGAACTGCGCCTATGCCAATACCTGAAGTATCACATTCAATCTCAAACATTTTATAAAAGTTAGGTAGAGACAATAAGGGGGCGTTGGTTAGCTTCTTTTTGATTAGCTGAAACGCCTTTTCTTGTTCTTCTCCCCATCTAAATCCGACGTTCTTTTTGATCACTTCGGTAAGTGGTGAGGCTGTGTTACTAAAGTCCTTCACAAACCGCTGGTAAAAACTAGTTAGTCCATGAAAACTACGAACATTGCCTACACTTGTGGGACTCGACCACTCTTGGATTGCACGTACCTTCTCTTCATCAACCTGTATACTTTGTGCATTAACAACAAATCCCAAAAATACAAGCTTATCTGTGCAAAAAGTACACTTCTTCAGGTTAGCAAATAACTTTTCTTTCCTAAGCACATCTAAAACCGATTTCAAATATACGGCATGATCATCCAAGTTTTTGCTAAAAATGAGTATATCATCAAAATAGACAACAGCAAACCTGCCTATAAATGCACACAAAGCATGATTCATAAGTCTCATAAAAGTGCTTGGTGCATTAGTCAACCCAAAAAGCATAACTAACCATTCATACAAACCATATTTTGTTTTAAAGGCAGTTTTCCATTCATCTCCTTCTTTCATTCTAATCTGATGATAACCACTCTTTAAATCAATCTTAGAGAACACACAAGAACCATCCAACTCATCTAACATGTTATCTAAGCGAGGAATAGGATGACGATACTTTACCGTTATGTTGTTGATGGCTCAGAAATCAACGCACATTCTCCACGTCCCATCCTTCTTAGGTACAAGTAAAACCGGAACGACGCACGGACTCATGCTCTCCCTCACGTACCCCTTCTCCAACAACTCACTTACCTGCCGTTGAAGCTCCTTTGTCTCCTTAGGATTTCTCCTATAGGCTGGTCGGTTTGGAATTGTCGCACGGGAAACAAAATCAATATGATGTTCAATCCCTCGAATTGGTGGTAATCCACGTGGTGTTTCCTCGGGAGAGACATCCTCAAATTCTTGCAAAAGAGAAAAAAAGAACTGGGCAAAGTAAGGTCAAGTTCGTTAGTGTTTAAAAATACCTCTTTGTACAAAAGTACAATCATCGGCTGATTTGAAAACATTGCTCGCTTAATCTCACTCACTTTTGCATAGAAATTCTTTTGTTTTCTCTCTGATTTTCTCTCAATGGCTAAATTTTGATTTTCTTTTTCTCTCTCATTTTGCTCGGCCACTCTCCGATTTTCACTCTTTTTCTTTTGCTCACTCTCTTTCTTTTGATCACTCTCTTTTTGCAACCTCACTTGATCTTCATAAACCTGTTTCGGTGTCATCGGCACAAGAGTGATGGGTTTTTGGTTGAGCATGAACAAGTATTTGTTGGTGAAGCTATCATGCTTAACTCTCCGATCGAATTGCCACGGTCGGCCTAATAGCAAATGTCCAGCATGCATCGGAACTGCATCACACAAAACTTCATCTTCATATTTTCCGATGCGGAATGAAACCAAAACCTGCTTATTCACCTTTACCTCACCACTATCATTCAGCCATTGTAACTTGTACGGCCTAAAATGTTTCAGTATGGGCAGTCCTATTTTCTCCACCAAGCTGGTGCTTGCAATATTAGTACAACTTCCTCCATCAACAATCATATTACATACCTTGTTTTTGACATAACACCTAGTATGAAAGATGTTTCTCCCGCTGCACTTCTTCAACTTCTTTTGCTTACAAGCTTAAAAGTCTTCTTGACACCAACAATTCACCTTGGACCGCATATTCTTCATCATCCACGTCCTCCAATGGTGGCATAGAGTCAGTATTGGACTCGTCATCTGTTTCGATCTCTCCATTACCCCTTATCACCATGACTCTTTTGTTCGGGCATTGACTTGCTATGTGACCCCTGCCTTGACATTTAAAACACTTAATGACACGATTTCGAGAAGTGGAAGGGTCAGATTTACCTTGAGTGTCATAATTGGTTGTCTCTTATTTTGGCTCGAATTTAGGTTTTGCAGTTGGTTTCTCCTCTTTCTTCACATGACTCGGTTTCCATGGGGAAAAACTCGAATTATGGGATGCACGTGTACCACCCCTCCTCTTAAGTTGTTGCTCCACCTTGATGGTCATGTGCACCATATGTTCTAATTCCACATAATGCTACATCTCCATCCTATCATGAATTTCTTGATTCAAGCCATTCAAGAACCTAGCCATAGTAGCCTCTCGGTCTTCTTCGATATTTGCCCATATCATAGCAATTTCCATCTCTTGATGATAATCCTCCACACTCTGGTTACCTTGTCGGAGCGTTTGCAATTTATTGTACAATTCCCGGTGGTAATGGCTGGGCATAAACTGCTTCCTCATCACTATTTTCATCTTTTCTCACGTCTCTACCGGTCATTTCCTGTTTTGCCGCTTGTTCAACACTAACTGATCCCACCACACAATAGTATAGTCAGAAAACTCAATGGCAGCAAGTTTTATCTTTTTCATCTCAGAGTAGTTGTGGCAATCGAACACTAGCTCCACCTTTTTCTCCCACTCAAGATAAGTCTCGGGGTCGTTTCTTCCTTGAAACGCTAGAATTTTCATCTTAATACTACCCAAGTTGTTATCTTCCCGATTTCTATCTTCTTTAAGCCACCCTCCATATCTCCTATTATCAACAACTGAACTCCGATCTTCTTCTTCATCAAAAGCAGCCCCATAATACTCTCCATCTTCATCTCTCACTCCCCGATGTTGAACTTTTCCCTCCTATGCACATTATGAGTGTTTTGTGGCTGCTCCAAATATGTATTCTCCATCCGATCAATCCGCTCATGTACTTGCTCCAATTCTAACCTCATCACACGCCTCATCTCACTTATCATGGCCTCCATGAGCAACTTTGGGTCAGCCATCCCTGTAGCACCTTCGGCGATACTCTTTTCACTGTTGTGAGACATGATTGCTGCAAATCAAAGTTAGAAAACAAAAAAAAGAAAAAAGACCTCACACACTCCCTCACATGTTTCACTCAAAAAATGATTCACTCTATTCCACTCGTGTTTCACTCAGTATAATCGGCTTTTACCATCTAATATGCTCACCACTCTTGCCTTTTTCCACTCAATAATCCTCTCTCAGTTCTTTTGAAACTATTCGAACAATATTAGAAATTCCAGCAATAATTCACCAAGAACTCACCAAGAGAATTCAGGTTCAAAAGATAAGAAAACAAGGGATATGGGTGATTAGATTTTCAAAGAACAATTCAGCAAAATTTCCACGAAAATTTTTTGTCTTTGGGTGAGGTGATTTTCGGGCTTATTGGAAACAAACGAAAAAGAATCTTTTTACTCTTTTTTTTTTCGGACCTTTTTTTTTCGGATCCCTTTTTTTTATGATCAGATTCTTTCTTTCATTAATAATAGATCAAGATTTCGAATTAAAATTAGAGCAAACAGATTACGATTAGAATGGGGACCTAGGGCTAGAACCAATTCAGCCACAACAAATTCAGCCAGATAAGAAAACGGAAACTAAATTTAAATGGGATAGGCAAACTTGTGACGAGAAAATTCTTGGCTCGGATACAAAATGATGCGAACCCCGTCAAAAATAACGAGACCCATAAAACAAAAGGAAAATCCAAGAGCGTCCACGATCAGGTTTGATTGGAAGATCTCGACCCGTTGCTTCAACAAAAACAAGAATCTCGGTATAATTAACCTCAACCCGTTATTTAACGCGAAACAAGAACCTTGGTATAAGGAATACGCCACAAACGGTAGTGGAAATCAGTTTGATAAGTCGATGATGAACGCCACGGAAGAATTTCGATAAGTTCAAATAGTCCTTCAAAGAACTAAAGAGAATAAAACTCACCAATTTCTAGAAAACTATGATTATCCCTTCTATTCCATTAGACGCCTATTTATAGGCTAAAAAAATATAAGGAAAGTTCCAGAAATAGAAACAAAACAAAATGAAACAATCAGCCCCTTAATTTGGCTAATCACACGTCCATAATAAAAAAAAGAAACAATCAGAAATAGAAACGAAACAAAAGGAAATAATCAGTCCTTAATTTGGCTGATCACACGCCCACAATACAATAGGAAAGGAAACAATCAGTTTTGACCGGATTCTTCTACTAATTGAATCATGTTGATGCATTTTTATTGAACACGTGAACCATCCTCAATGGGCCTCCATGAATTTGCTTGAGCCCAAATCTCTTGAATCAGCCCATTAATTGCATCTTTGAACTTGTTTTCTCATGCTCTTGTAACCGGTCCAGTTGGAACTTTAACCGACTCCTTTTTGGTCATGCCATTATTTGCATCAAGACTCCTCCGAGACGAGTATGGAATTACCAAAGAGGAAGGCCGACTTATCAAGCTCTTCTCTATCCGCGCCTTCAAGGAGAGCGTCGCTTATCAACTCCCTCGATGTAGACAAACTACAGCTAAATAGCCTGTCCCTGCGATTATCATTGCTACCTTGAGTGAACAAGGGGATTGGTTCACGAATCCAGACTGAATTCTACAATCAAGATCCCCTCGAAAGCCGAAGTGATGGTGCCTCGACAGAGAAGTAATATAGTTCATTGCCAAAGAAGCAAAAAAAAAAAGTCAGAAGATCATCAAAAGATCCTGAAAGATTTCTCTAAGTAAAGAAACTCAGGGCTATTGCAAAGGAAGGAAAAACGTGAGGCTAACAACCTCCGATATTAAACACAAGGCTGTTGCCTCACAGAATGCAACGCAAGGCTCACATAATCAAACACGAGGCTACATAGCCTTGCGATTCTACCAGAAGGCGGTTTGTGGCAACGACCGAATCCGACACCGCCGACAACGAAATGAGATTCTAAACCCCAAAATTACTCAAATATTAGGGTTAAAATCATCCATTGAAGCCTCATATCAAGAATCTACTCAAAAAAGAAGAGAAAAACAAGATGTGGAGAAGATTTTACCTCCAAAAACGGGGAGAACCCTTCCAACGCCAGCTACCAGTAGCCGTGAGGCTAAAACGGCACCGCTTCAACTGATCAAGACCTTCTTTTGTGCATCTGACAAAGATTGATGTGCGGAATCGAAGAAATTCGAACAAAATTCGAAGAAACTTAAGAGGAGAGAGGATAGGTTTCTTTGGAATTAAGGAGGAAGATGAAGGGGCTATTTAAAGGAAGAAATTGTGTCTGAAGGGGCTAAAACCTTGCAACGCAGTTACAAATTCAGCAAGGCTATCTTTCTGCAAGGATATTTCTGTGAGGCTATTTTTCACGAGGCTAAATAGCCCTGCATACAAATGAAGCTTGTGTGATGGAAACTTGAAGAGCTAAAGTCTAAAGTATTTCAAAACTCGTTAGAAATCAGCAAATGAGAATTTAAAAACTTTGAAGGGGGTCTTGTAGGCAGAGAAAAATTCAAAATAAAGAAAAAAGACCACACTGGGTGAAATAGTCTCGCGCACGCGAGGCTAGCAGCCCCGCGCAAAGATGACAGCCCCGCACGAAATAATGGCCCTGTGCGGGGATGACAGCCTCGGGCACGCGAGGCTATTTCAGTTTCCAAACTGGATTTTCTTTTGGATTTTTACCAGAATTTCAATCTCAATCATATACAATCACACGGAATTAAAGATTTCATATCCAAATACAAATCCAAAGATTGGATATAACTGGAATTCCATCCTTATCTCTAAGAAAATCCCAAAAACTATAAATAGGGTCCAAGAGGGGAGTTTTTATGATTCTTTGGGAGAGAGATCATTGGACACTAAGAGTTAATTTCTACACGAGAGCACGCTGACCAGTAGTAAGAGCCACCGGCCAGAAGCCTCACCATCTCCATATTCAAGATCGATTTTTAGTATTAGATCGTCAACGAAGTATGAAGTCAACGCTCCATAGCCACATTAGAACCCACACCTTTTGAAAAAAAGGAGAGATATGTTCTATAAGTCCTCTCATTTATTTTCTTTGTTCATTATAATTTGGATAATTTTCATTGTAATGTTTTATAAATCCATGGCAATGAAAGGAGGCGCATGTTTCGCGAGAAACAATTGAGCCAAAATTGTAAATAAATCAAAATTGATTTGATTAGCCGCCAAAGGTTGATAAATTATACTTAATCAACTTTAAAATAGAGATGAGTAATGGAAAAGTTGGATTTGGCTTCGTGGAGAAGATTGGATTTAGTTTATGAGGGAAGTACTTAAAAAAATAGACTTCATGGTGAATTTTCCATAATTTTTTATGCTAATTTATTTGCATATTTTTTTAAGAGAAATCTAGAAAGAATTTGGGTTTGGATTCTAAAGAGAAATTGTAAAAGAGGATGAGAGGGATAAACTTCATTTTTTTAAAGATTTTTCTTAGGTTGCTTAGGTGGTCAAATGAGTGGTAAAAAGGGGTAAAAGACAAGGTAAAATACCATTGAACGTTTATATATATACAAAATTGTGTTACATCCAATTTTCATCATAAAAAATCAAAGATGGCTTGTGGAGACAGAGGATAAGAAATATAAGTATTTAAAACTAAATTTTGGATTAAACTAGTCATTTTAATTGGTATCGGTCCCAAAATCGGCCAATCTAGAATAGTTCCAAAAGAATACATAAAATATAATAAAATGAGATAAAAGATCTCTCCCCTGTGAAATTCTTTATTGGAGTCCAGAATCAAAGGTAAAATCAATTTGCTCCATATCTAATGATACTGTTATCTTGCTCTCAACTCTAAGAAATAAACTGATAAAAGGATATAAAAATTAGGATTGTTGGAGTCCACCCACATAATAAAAATTTTAATTCTCAAAATATAAATCAAGAATGAAAGAAAACAATAAGGTATATTTAAAATCACTAATGGAATAATAATGAATTTAAATAGATACATATGTATTATTGGAAATAGACAGAGATCTCTCTCCCGTCTCTCACGTGAACACTTCCGGAGAGGGACTATCCTAAAAGGCAAGAACATGCGGTATTATATGGTTCTTGAGTTTCTTAACTCTCTGATCCACAATAGCTATTATCCTCTAACTTAAATGAAAGATTGGGTCCCAATTCAACCTCTGATACATTTGGAACTAATTTGTCCTCGCCAATAGATTTTTTCAAGCAACAGACATGTAAAATATTTTGACTCCCACCAAAGTTGGGGGAAGTGTAAGCCTGTAGGCCAAGATCCCATCCTCTTGATAATATCAAATAGTCCAATATATGAAGAACTAAGTTTCCCATATCGACTGAATCTGATAATCTCTCAAGTCAGTGATACAGAAATACACAATTACCAACACGAAATTCAAGTGGTCTCCACTACATGTCAATCCACTTCTTCTATCGGTCCTGCATAGCCCTGATCCAATCTTGAACCACTCAGATCTTCTTGACTAATTGTGAACTTGGCCTAATTCAAGCCTTCTCCATGACATCACTCCAACACAAAGAAGATTGATTCTTCCTGTCATAGAGTGCCTCAAATGGTGCCGTTCCAATGTTGGTTACATAGCAATTAATATATGCAAACTCTGCAAAATAAAAATGTTCCTCTCATGAGCCTCTAATGTCTACTACACTGGCCCTCAATATGTCATGTAAGATCTGAATTGCTCATTCCGAACGATAATTTGTTCTGATGATGGAATACTGAGACATACATAATTTTATACCCAAAATCTCCTAAAAACTATTCTAGTAATTCTTTCTGAATCTGGTATCTCGATCTGAAATGATCTATGTTGGTTCTCTATGCAATCTGATTACCTCTGGCATATACTTTTGGGCTAAAACCTCTATGGACTGGCCAACTCTGAATAGGATGAATGTGCTGACTTTGCGAGCCAATCTGCTATCACACATATGGGTGCCTCTGTCCCGAAGACCTTTAGGAAGTCATGTGATGAAGTCCATAGTCACCTTCTTTTGCTTCCACATAGAACTAGATTGTAGAACTATGCCTGTCCTTTAATATTCTGCTATGACTTGCTGACAAATTAGACATCTGGCATAAATTTTGCTATCCCCCTCTTTATTCCCGGCTAGTAGAAATATTGTCACGAATTTTGTATATCTTGGTGTTGCTGGGTGCATCATGTACCTCAAATTATGTGACTCTTGATATGATATATTTACTGCAAGTGCACTGTGTAGTTGCAACGCAAATAGGTCATTCCCACAACGATCTCGAGTGTTTTGCAATCTCACTTTTTCTATTATTCTGGCAAGTTAACTAATACATTCTAGATGATTTTTTAGTTATTCTAAAATTAGTTTAGGACATCAAATGTACTAGTTCACAACTAAGTACTCTTTTTATTATCTTCCTCTTATCTTTCTAACATAAATAATTACGATTATATTAAAAAGATGATATTTTTAGTTTAAACTTTTATTCAAATCACCTTAAGTGTGAATTATCAAGTGGTATGCAAGCATAACTCATCAAAGTTCGTGACTTTTTATAAAATAAACTATGCCAATATAAATTTCTAAAATAAAATCAAAAGCAATAATTCCAAACCCTAACTAAGTATAGGCTATCAAAAGCAAATTTAAGCATAACCTATCAAAGTATTTAGATCTACAAATTACTATGTTTAATCTTATTATAGAAAAATCATGTCTTTTAGTTCTTTTAAGAAAAAAGATAAATAAAAATTACTCTATGCTTGATTTATAACTTCATTTACATCTTAGAACTAAACAAAATTAGCTACTGATGTTTTTATTAATCAAATTGATGTTTTTATGCATGAGAACTATTAAAAATGTAATTTTTACTATAAAGCAAGTAAAATTCTAATCTAGAAAGTAATAAAAATTAACTAAAAAATTATTAAATAAATTTATCTACATAGAACAGTAATGAACAACAAGAAATAGTCTTTGGAGCTCTGATATGACAGTCGTCGCTCCTACGATTTAATTCTCTAATTATATTAATCTTAATAGACATAGAAAACCTTAATTTACAAGAGCAGGACTAATGCATAGACCTCGGGGTGTCAAAATCCTAATCTTGTCACGATAATAAAACCAAAAAAATTACAACAAAGCACTAATAAAATACCAGATACAGACTCTTTAGTTTTGCTGCCAAATAGCGGCATTGACCACCAAACAGCAATAGTCAAATTTTGTCAAAAGAATCTTACTCTATGTTTGAGTTAGTACAAGAAATATGGAGGCAAGCTGGGCCCACTCTATCGCTAAATTGCGGCAATTGCCACAAAATAGCAACCAGATTATGGAATTTAGTCATCTTCTTGGTAGTACTGGATCATCTAGCTCTTCTCTTCTCTTCTCTTCTCTTCTCTTCTCTTTTGCATAATAGTTCTACTTTCTTCTCTTTAGCTCTTTTTGAACTCAGTTTTTCGATCTTTTTTTGATTCCATGTCATATTCTTGGAGTAATAGGCTTATCTAAAAATTACACTAAATATATCCGAGTAGCACTATTTATATACAAAAATAGATAAGATGAGATATATAAGTGCTAGACCTCGAGTAAGATATAGATAGAAAAAAAAGAAAATTCTAACTCACTTTCATAGAAATTACGGTTGCACTTAGCACGTGTAATGAGCCATTAAACCCTTAGATTACCCTAGTGGACGAGTTGTATCTCATGAATACCCTAGTGGATGAGTTTCCAGCAATATTATCCACAAACATTGTATATACAAAAGAAAGAAAAAAATTTTATATCAAAAAAATAAAATAAAGAATAAAGAATAATTCATTGGCTAAAGAAAATAAAAATACACTTAATATACAAAAGAAATTTTATACCAAAAATACACTTAGTATATAAAAAATTTTATACCAAAAAAATAGATTAAAGAATAAAGAAAATAAAAATAAGGATAACCATAAATTAAGAAAAATAAAATTTTATATACAAAAGAAAGAAAAAAATTTTGAAATTTTCTACAATTAATCTTACTAATCTACAAATTCAAAAATGTATTTAGATTATTAATTTTTCAAATCAAGTTTCATATCAAATACACTTATTATTTTAATAAAAAAATTCAAAACATATCTTTCAATACCACTAATGAATAATTCATTGGCTCCTATACATTTACGTGCATGTATATAGTTTACTTCGGTTTTGGACTCTAACTCTAACTCATTATTTATCTTTCCCGCCAAATATTTTTTCTTTTTCTAACTTTTGTAAATATTTTACCATTCATGTGAATATACATGCTTGCTTAGGTGTAAATACCCAATTATTTGGATCATACTCTATTTTTTTAAAATACAGTTCGTGTGAATATTCAAGCTTATTTAAGTACAAATACCTAACTAATTAGTAATTCCTAATAAATTTATTTATTTAGAAAGGATCATTGCCTTAATACCAAGCTCACCTCTTTATTCTTTTTTCTTATATTTTCTATTTTTATTTAGAGAGAAAAGGCTACTCAATTATTATTATTATTATTATTATTATTATTATTATTATTATTATTATTATTATTATTATTATTATTATTATCCTTAACCAATTAAGCCATTGTGAAGTGAAAAATAAATGTATAATTACCTCAAAATTATCATTAGTGATATTTATTTTCTGGATTTTAATTTTTATATAAAATTCTAACTGTATTATCCAATATACTTTTATTATTAAGCTCCAAATATAAATTTGTTCTTTTATTTATAATTAGCTCGATTTATTGGAGAAAATAATTTTTAAAATTTTTAACATTTTAAAATACCCTAAAAACTACTCCACGTGTAAGATAAAGAAATCCAAAGATCCTTAAAACTAAAAATTAAAATAAAAATAAAATAAAAATTCTAGAAAGAAAATATGAAAATTCATAATCCTCTCCGTCACCTAAACTCATGTATGCCCTCATATATGAATGAAAGGTGGTAAAATAAATATGAAAACTATTGTACAATTAACATACAAATAATGAGAATCGTGAAAAATCACGATCTCAAAGAGGTCATTTTATTAACGCACGGAAAGTACTTACGACCTCTTGATCACTTTAAACTTTCATAATGAGTGCGTTTTGAATGTGAAATATATATATTATTTTGTTTCATCAACCTCCTACAAGTCATGAAATTACCTTTGTATTTCCTATGTCGCCCTTATCCCTCCTTTTTTCATGTAAGTATTAATGATTGGTTTAAATAAACTTTCAATGTAAACATTCCCATCATCATTAGTATCATGCATGCATATGAAAATATCGTGAGATATGAAGAGTACACCATAATCAAGTGAATCATGCACTGTGAAGTGTGGTGGCCCTTTTAAGTCACGAAGTATCACTAGCTCCTCCGTAAACAAATCCTCAAAACTTTGCTCATTAACAAATTGTAGACTTGCAAAAGTGTCATCATACATAAAGCCAGTGTGTACTAGTTCATCTAATAATATGAGCTTTCCTTTAAAAATTTGCTCAAATGTGGGTTTAACATCAACACAAGAGAAAGAATGAGTGTGTATAATGTGAACCATATTAACCTCAATAATGGAGCTCGTCATGTGCTCATCCATATTAAATATATTCAACACCGCAGTCATATTCCCAAATAATAATTTTATGATGCCACTCCTGTAGTCGATTAATGCATTTAAAGTTGTTAGGAATGGTCTGCCTAAGATAATGAAAATTTAATTTTGTGGGTTGGGGATCGTCTTGGTTTCTAAGACAACAAAGTTTACAGAAAAGATGAATTCGTCATTCTTGATGAGCACATTTTCAGCCATACTAAGTGGTCTCTTGATCAAATGATTAGCTAGCTATAACATGACATTGGTAGGTTGAAATTTTTCTAACTCCAATTACTGATAAATAGTATAAGGAAGCAAATTGACACTTACCCCTAGATCATACAATGCCCTGTCAAATATAGTGTTTCCAATTGTGCATGAGATTATGGGGGAATCTGAATCTTTGTATTTGATACAAAAGAAGTTACAGAGGATTTGAGATATGTTTGCAGTAAGAAAGACTTTCTCAGGAATGCTTCTTTCTCGTTTCTTAGTGCACAGATCCTTGAGAAAATTGGCATAAGTGGAAATCTGTTGTATGATATCAAATAGTAGAATGTTAACCTTCACTTGCTGATATATTTTGAGAATATTCTCTAGTTGCGCTGAAAGCTTTTTACGTCGATTGGGATATGGTGTTTTCGGCTTAGAAACAAGTTCATCTGAATGATATGTGTGATAATGGAGGTGATAAAGATGGATGTGAAGAAACAGAGGAAAGAGATGGTGTAGCCTATGGAATAGTAGGGGACGGTGTCGACTTTGTGAGCCGATCCACTATCATACATATAGTGCCACTGTCACTAGGACTTTTAGGAAGTCATGTGATGAAGCCCATAGTCACCTTCTTCTGCTTACACTCATATAATAGTAGTGGTTGTAGAACTCCGCCTATCCTTTAATATTCTGCTATAACTTGCTAACAAATCAGATATCTGGCATAAATTTTTGCTATCCCCTTCTTTATTCCCGGCTAATAGAAATATTATCACTAATTCTGTATAGCTTTGTTCTGCTGGGTGCATCATGTACCTCAAATTATGTGCCTCTTGATGTGATATATTTACTAGTTCACAACCAAGTACTCTTTTTATTATCTTCCTCCTATCTTTCTAACATAAATAATTACGGTTATATTTAAAAAATAATATTTTACTTTAACTTTTATCCAAATCACCCTAAGCATGAATTATCAAGTAGTGTGCAAGCATAACACACCAAACTTTGTGACTTTTATAAAAGTAAACTATATCAGTAGAAATTTCTATAAATAAAATCAAAAGTAATCATTCCAAACCCTTACTAAGTATAGGCTATCAAAACCAAACTTAAGCATAATCTATCGACGTATTTAGATCTACAAGTTAGTATCTTTTAATCTTATCATAAAAAATTATGTCTTTTTTAGTTCTTTTAGAAAAAAGACAAATAAAAATTGGGGTATTTACAGGTTTGTCCCTTAAATCTTTATAAATTATAATTTCGTCCCCCAAATCTTCATATTTAGGATTTAGTCCCCCAAATCCTCTAAGTTACTACAATTTAGTCTCTCCGTTAGTTTTTCTGTCCAAATAAATGGCAAAATTTAATTTTTACTTTTTTTAAATAATAAAATAACTTAAATACCCCTATGAAGAAAAAAGGGAAGAATAGAGAGATAGAAGAGAAGAAGAAGGGCAGAAACCAATGAACCCAATGAAGAAAAGGAGAAGAGAGGAGAAAGAGAGAAGTAGAAAAGATGAGAAAGAGAAAAGGAGAAGAGAGGAGGAAGAATGAAGAAAAGGAGAAGAGAGAGGACGAAGAGGAAAGAGGGAATTAAGTAGGGATAAAATGGAAAAATTATGTCAAAAAATAAACTGGGCTAACGGAAGTTAGGGAGGGGGACTAAATTGTAGTAACTTAATAGATTTTGGGGACTAAATCCTAAATATGAAGATTTGGGGGACTAAATTATAATTTATAAAGATTTAAGGGGCAAACCTGTAAATACCCCATAAAAATTATACTACGGTTGATTCTAACTTCATTTACATCCTAGAACTAAACAAAACTAGCTACTCATCTTTTTATTAATCAAATTTATATTTTTATACATGTGAACTATTAAAAATCTAATTTTTATTAGAAAGTAAGCAAAATACTAATGTAGAAAGCAATAATTAACTAAAAAATAATTAAATAAATTTATCTAATTAGAAGAGTAATGAACAATAGGAAATAGCCTTTGGAGCTTCGGTATGGTGACTGTCGTTCCTAGAGTTTAATCCTCTAATTTTATTAATCTTAATAAAGTATAGGAAACCTTAATTTACAAGGGTACGACCAACATATAGACCTCGGGATATCAAAACCCTTATCCAAGTCATGACAATAAAACCAAAAAATTAGAACAAAGCCTGCATAAAATTACTTGATATAGACTCCTTAGTTTTACCACCAAATAGCAGCATTGACCGCCAAATAGTGATGGTTAATTCTTGTCAAAAGAGTCCTACTCTGCATTTGAGTCAACAAAGAAATCCTTAGCCAAGCTGGGCCCACTCTGCCATTAAATTGCAGCAATTGCCACTAAATAGCGGCAAAATTATGGAATTTGGCCCTCTGCTTTGTAGCACTAGGTCATCTAGCATTTTTATTCTCTTTTGCATGACTAATTCCACTTTGATAGTTTCTAGTTTTGTTCTTCTGTAATTTTCTTCTCTTTTGTTCTTTCGGCACTCGGTTTTCACGATCTTTTTCTGATTCCATGTCATGTCATTGGAGTAATATGCTTTACTTGAAAAACCACGCTAAATATAGCTTAATAGTATCATTTATATACAAAAATAGATAAGATGAGGGATATAAATATGCAATATATGACACTCATCACATCTACCAAAACCTCTGTTTTGATGTCACCTTCTAGTATGCATAGTCTGCCAGCAAGTCGAAGGAAACCATTTGGATGGATCAAGATGTATGTACTCTGGCCATCCTCCACCTTCCTCTAAAGCTGCTGCAATCTAGGATTATCTGCATAGGCCTCTTGGATCCTAACCATCAATTGTCATTGAAGGTATATGTCATAAGTTGTATTGTGATCTCTAATAATATAGCCACCAAATCTAAACTCTCCATGTCCTCAAGATCTTCTTCTATTGTGTTAGGTATAGTGCCATAGGCATTCGACTCAACATATCTGGAACTATATTGATCCTCTCTAGACGATACAAAATGTCTAGATCATAATCTACTACAAGCTCAAGCCACCTCTCCATGTTTACTCTTTTTGCACAAAGATAGGCTTCAGGCTCTTCTGATTAGTATAGACTTCTACTTGATCTTCTGAAAGTAATTGTCAGCAAATCTTCAAGGCATGTGTTACTTCTGTAAACTCAAGATTATGAGTTAGATAGTTTAGCTCATGAGGCCAACACTGTTTGGAAGCATACGTAAACTATATATATTCAAGGCATGAATTATCTTGCTGTGTGGTGTTAAAGCACAACCCAAACCTCTACCTTAAGCATCCATATATCCTTCCCCATCTGGTATAGTTATATTGAGGTCAATACCTCAAAGAAATCATTACATTTCTGAGCCCACAAATATGAGATTCCCTTCTAAGTTAGCCTGGTCAATGGTACTGTAATCTTGCAAAGTTTTGAATGAATCTCCTATATTACCTCGGCATGTCGATAAAACTGCATATTTCTATCACTAGATTTGAAAGTAGGAACTTTTGAACTGTCTTCACCCTTTGCACTATCTTCACCTTCAGTGATGCTGCAATATTGGAAAAGTCTTGAATGAATCTCTCATAATACCTTGGCATCCTGATGAAACTGCATATTTCTATTGCTAGGTTTGAAAGTGGCAACTTCTAAACTGTCTTCACTTTCTTAAAACTACGTATTCTATCACTAGGTTTGAAAGTGGCAACCTCCACTAGCTATAATATGGCCCCAAAATGAGATACTCTCTAACTAGAACTCACACTTACTGAGCTTCCCATACAATTGTTCCTTCCACAAAATCTGTAAAACTATGCACCAATGTTCTACATGCTTCTTACAGCAATGGAAATAAACCAACATGTCATCAGTGGAAACTACCATGAACTTTTCTAATATTGGGAAAATCTAATTCTTCAAGCATATGAATACAGGTGGAGCATTAGTAACATCGAATGGCATCACGAAGAACTTACAATGCCTATGTTGGGTGTTAAAAGTAGTCTTCAAAATGTCCTCTACCTTTGTCCCCACCTGGTGGTATCTTGAGCGAAGGTCAATCTTCGAAAACACCTTAAGCCCCATCAAGTTGATCTAAACGATCATCAATCCTTAGCAATCAATACTTGTTCTTGACAGTCACCTTATTCAAACCGCAATCAATGCAGAGCCTCTTACTATCGCCCTTCATATTTGCTAGTAACATTGGGGCTTCCTATTGTGATATGCTACGTCGGATGTAGCCTTTACTCAAATAAGTCATCCTCCTAAGCCTTCACCTCTTCTAACTACATCAGACTCATATGTGTAAGGAGTTCTGAATACCAATGTTTCCTCTGCAATCATAACAATGGATAACTCCACATTCTTCTCTAAAGGTAAGTCATACTCCTTAAAGAACACGTCATCAAACTCGATACAATTGGAATCTGTCCCTCCATTATATCCAAAGTAGCAATATCTCCACCAGTCGGCCTTGCTCTAATCACCACTCATTTTAGCATTCTACTGAATCCATGGAACTCTAATTGATCAGGAACTCGAAATACTACTGCTCTATATAGAAATCAATCACTGCATATGAGGCACTTAGTCAGTTCATTCCTAAAATCACATCAAAGTTGCAACGATCTAAGACCAATATGTTGGTGTGGAATTCTCTATCACCTACAACTATTGGGCATTGTCCATTAAGCCTACTAGATGCAATTATTCCATTCCTAGTGTTAATATTCCATGTGGAATCTAAGTTATCACATGGTATGGCATGCTGGATGATGAATACAAATGACATGAAACAATGTGATGTATCATAATCAAATAGCTAGCACAGTGCAAGCATAGAACCAATTAAAAATACCTATCATGACTTTCTCATATGCATGAGCCTCCTCTGTTATCATTGTTTAAGTCCAACTTTGTCTTTGCCCTCAAGCTCCCTATGCCTGAGCCCCACGGAAGACTTGTTGTGTCAATAGCCTACTTAGTACGGTCTGATAGGTCTTATTGTTGGACTTTGTTATCGTTATTGTTATTGTTGCTGAGGTGGCACAAACCTTGGATAATATTGATTTGGTTTTTGATGTCTTTGTTTCTGCATGTCTGTCTTTGACCTCCTTAAAACTTCCTGTGTTGGCATGTCCCAACTTAATTATTTGCAGCTCACTCAAGAATTGTCTAAGAGCTCTCATGCACATACTGATAGAGATTTGATTAGGATTTGATTAGAATTTAGTTAGATTTGTATTATCTTGTTGCATTAGGATTTGATTAGATTTGATTAGAGATTTGGATAGATTTGGTATTTAGTTACTTTAGAATTCCATATATATATATATATATATATGACTTGTAAAACCCTAATTATAATATAGAGTGAAATATGATTTCTTTTGAGAGCATGTGATTTGCTTTATCAAATCTTTTCTCGAGTGATTCGTGAGAGAGAGAGTGTGTGATTCGCCTGGACGTGAGGTCCAAACCCTAATTTATCCTCCAAAACCCTAACCCTAAGTTCTTCCTCAATTCATCCACCACAAACCCTAAATCGCTTCCGTCCACCGTCAAATTGGTATCAAAGTTCAAGATCCACATGTTTAGGTATTAGAATCCAAATCCACCTCCATCTTCCTATTTTTCTATCTTCTTTTTTTATTTTTTTTAGATTTGAGGAAAAAAAAATCCAAAAAAAAAAGGAGAAACAGATCAGAAAAGGAAAAATAGAGCAGAAAAAAAAGAAAAAAAATCGAGTGAAAAAAATAGAAGAAGAAGTAGAAGCGAGCAGAAAGAAGCAGCAGGAAGAAAAAAAAACTAAACCCTCTCTTTCTTCCGCAGCACCCCGTTCCCCTTCGCCTCTTCATCAAAACCCACCAACACCCTAGAGAGAGAGAGGAAAAAAAGAACAAAAAAGAGAAGCAGCAGGAGAAGAAAAGAAGAAAGGGAAAGAGGAAAAAAAAACCTAAACCCTCTCTTTCTTCCATAGCACGCCGTTCCCCTTGGCCTCCTCATCAAAACCCACCAGAGAGGAAAAAAGAAAAAAAAACAGAAAAGAGAAGCAGCAGAAGAGGAAAAAAAGAGAAAAAAAAAAAAGAGCAGAGAAGAGAAGAAGCAGGAAGCAGCAGAAAAAAAAAAAGAAGAGAAGAAGCAATAAAAAAAAACAGAAAAGAGAAGAATCAACAGAAGACCTGATCTCCTCTCAAATTTGCCCTCAGGAGACCTGATCTCAAATTGGATCCAGTTTCTTTTGAGATTAGACCGAAACCCATTTTTAATTTATTCACCCACTTGCAATTTCCAGACCTGTTAAGAGTTATTTTGACATATTTGAAGTCATTTTGACCCTGATTCGCGCCCAGTTCGAGCCTGAGCTATTCTTAAGGTGCTTCTTTGGATTTCTACTCCAGAGTTTATGCAAAATCTGCAACACTCTTAAAAGGAATTCGTGCTTAAGTGTGATTTACTCTACATCGAGGTAATTTCTAATTGCGTTGTTATTTAGTCAGTAGTATTTTGTACTCCATTCTTGTTATTTACGTGGACTTGGATATTTTAATGTTACTTATAATTTGCCACGAGATTTATTTATGTGTTACATTATATTGCATAAATAGGAATTGTATTTTCATGCATATAGCAACTTTCGGACATTAGAATATCCTATTTGATCATATAGTCACGCATTTAGTTTGTGTTAAGGATTTTGCATATTCATCTGTGTGCTTTATTGCAACTGCATATAGATAATTATTGCATGCTTCGTAGTGGTAAAAATTTTAAAGAAGTCATGGATCTCATTGAAGTTTTGAATAAATTAAATGAAATAATGGATACTAATAAAAAACTTCAAACTAGTTTAGATGTAATAAATACACGTTTAGATAATTTAGAAATACAAGTCAATGAACAAAAACCTGCTGAAAATAATCAGAGGAATGAAAATAGACAAGGAAGATATCATAATATTAGAAGAAATAATAATTTTGAGGCTGAACATCCACACGATGATATCACACGTAAAGTCAAAATAAATGTTTCTCTTTTGATGGCACTTATGACCCCCAATTTTTGTGATTGGTTAGCAGATATGGACCATCTTTTTGAGTGGTATGGGATGTCAGAAGCCCGAAGAGTCTATTTTGCTAAATTAAAATTATAAGGATCAGCTAAAGTATATTAGATGTCAGTTGAGAAACGATTAGGAAGAGAGCGACAAGAACCAATTGAAACATGGTTTGAAATGAAAGAAGAACTTAAAAAGAAATATCTTCCTCCAACTTTTAAGGATCGTCTTCTTGATCAACTGCCTAATCTAAAATAGGGAAACATGGGTGTGACTGAATTTATGCATAAATTCGATGAGCTCTTAGTGCAATGTGACATTCAAAAAGACAGTCATCTAACCCTTTCACGATTTCGCACTGGACTCAAACCCGAACTCAAGCATGAAGTGCTTACACATTCTTTAGATTTTGTTGAGGATGCATTTCAGTGCACTCTCAAGTATGAGACATATTTGTGCACACCCTTTGATAAAAAGTCCACTTTCAAAATTGCAGAGTATCCCAAGCGATAATCTGACACTAATACTACAAATACTAATACTGTTCCTAAGGATACAAAAGGTAAAACAGTCACTGGTGAGTCATCAAAACTAGCCACAAAACAAATTGAGCGCTTCAAGTGTCATGGTTTTGCTCACTTTGCTTATCAATGTCCTACAAGAAATTTGTTAATAGATGAAGTTCATAATAAAGATGATAGTGAAACTGAAGAAGAAATTTATGAACCTCAAGAAAATTTTAGTGATGTTGAAGATGATCTAATAAATACACATTTATACGTTGTTAGGTGTTTGCATTCTATATCAAGAAATGAGGATTGGCGTAGATCTAATGTGTTTCACACATATATCACACACAACGGTAAGAGTTATAAAGTCATAATAGATGGAGGTAGTTGTGTCAATATAATTTCTAAATCGGCTGTTGATAAGATGGGCCTCAAAACTGAATCACACCCGCAACCGTATAATGTAACTTGGGTTGATAAGAGTTTTCATGCTATTATTGAGCGTTGTCTTGTGTCTATTCAATTTTCGAGTTATAGTGATCATATTTGGTGTGATGTTCTGCAAATGGATGTTGCATATATTTTGCTTGGTAGACCCTGATTATTTGACCTATATGTTAAGAATTATGGAAAGTCCAATACTTATGCATTTGTGTGTAATAGAAAGAAAATTGTGTTGACTCCTTCTCCACCCAAGAGTCCATCTAAAAATAAAAAGAATGGGTTAACAATACTAACTCAAGGTGATAAATTGCTCCATTTTGTACATAAGAATCATGGCCTATCGATTCTAGATCCATATCTCTTGACAAGTCTTATCCACCTATAGATTCACTTGCACAACTTTTGCATCGTTTGTGTGTGAATCTCCATAGGCAAATTATACTTAGCAATGATACTTACAAGTTTATTGTAGATATACTTGATAGAGTGCAGGTATTTCTAGCTGGATCCATGCTGATTAGGGTTCCACCTACGAGGTTCTCTTTTGGGAATGTAGAGGCTTTTCACACCCAATGTATGAACCCTTTCAGGTTTTTTCAGGAGTTTGTTATGCTTCCTTTGGAGTCGAATATTCTACCAGCTCCTGATATTCACTCGATCATGATTGATTCACGTGTGCCTTGGTGCTCTACTCTAGAATATCATCGAGCTTCTGCTTTATGCCTGACATTCTTCACAGCATCAGATTTTCAGGTCGCTTCACTTCATCCACATCCACGAGTTCCACCGCCATGGATAAGCACGAAAGCTGATATTTGATTTTGAATATGTCTGATTTATACATATTTAGTATGGTAAAAATGTTTTCTGGATCTCGGGATGCTTGTTCGACTCCATCTGATGTGCTTGATCTTCTTTCAATTGCCATTCACCGGTGGTGAATGTTTCCAAGCGGGGAAGAATTAATAGAGATTTGATTAGAATTTGGTTAGATTTGGTATTATCTTGTTGCATTAGGATTTTATTAGATTTTATTAGAGATTTGGATAGATTTGGTATTTTGTTACTTTAGAATTCTCTATATATATGGCTTGTAAAACCCTAATTAGAATATAAACTGAAATATGATTTTTTTTTAGAGGATGTGATTTGCTTTATCAAATCTTTTCTCGAGTGATTCGTGAGAGAGTGGGCATGTGATTCGCCTGGACGTGAGGTCCAAACACTAATTTATCCTCCAAAACCCTAACCCTAAGTTCTTCCCCAATTCATCCACCACAAACCCAAAATCGCTTTCGTCCGCCGTCACATACTTTGTGTGTGATCCTGGTAGCTAACAGAATTTATAAATTGGTGTTGGCCTAAATGTCAAACGAGACATCTAGTGCTTACTTGTAGGAACCCTACTGCTTGATGTCCTAAACATCTGGCCTACTACACGCTTCTTCACCTATCTCCTCCCTCGTCTTAATAACCTGCGCATGATGTTGGGTTACTTTGAGAACTTCTACATAAGTCCCAAAAACTATTATAGCAATAAGCTCCTGTATATTCAATCTCAGACACTTTTATAATTGACATGCCATGTCCCTTTCCTTTGTCACCAAGGTAGGAGAAAATCTACTAAGCCTCAAAACTTATATGGCATATGCATCAATTTTCTCATCCCCCCTGTTTCAGCTCCATGAACTTCTCCTCCATCTCATGTTAAGCTATCAAAGGAAAAAAAAAACTTGCAAAAATCTAGAAAGCCTTCCATGTAATAGGCCTCTTTAACGTAGCCTTTGCAGCCTGCCACCATGTCCTTGCCACATCTGAAAGCTAGATCTTCACTATGTTGACTGGCCATCTAGTGGTATACACACCCCTCTAAAAGGTTTTCCATGTCGATTAATAATTGCTCTACCTCCATCAAAGTCCCAATCATAGAGAAAGATATCTAATGAAGCCTTCGAAAGTCTACAATACTTACTCTATCATGTCCTGGAGGTGCAATCAATCCTCTCAGGCCCTGCAACTAGTGTCCTCTAAGCTACAACTAACTCCTACTACGCCACCCCAAGTCCAGCCCTAAGTAGGCATTCTTCTCTATCATGGATGCACAAACTCTCTCATCTGATCGCACTCTTCCTGAAAAGCCTCCTCATGCTCAGGAGCTGTTCCAACATGATGACGATTTGTTATTTCTCTGAAAAAAGAAACAAGGATAGAATCAGGATTGGAAATGGAGTATAGAATATAGAATAAAATAAGGAATAAAGAAATATATTTACGTATTGCTTGTAGGAATGTGGTAGAATCTTGAGGTCATAGGTCAAATTCAATAATGGCTACTTTGATATCACCCTGTGATGACCCCACATCACACACTGGTGGGCCTGAGTGTATTCCTATTAGTGGGTAGGGTATTATTGGCGGCCACTCTCAACAATAGAATGCACGAGGCCATTACAATTCAAAATCATAAGCAAGAACTAAGAAAGAATATATATATATATATATATATATATATATATATATATATATATATATATATATATATATATATATATATATATATATATATATATATATATATATATATATATATATATATATATATATATAAGGTACATACAACGGCCTGAAATCTACCAACCATAGCATCACATGCATGAAACATAGCAATATATAAAAATATGTACAAAGAAAAATAGAGCAATGAAGTATATATGTACATAAGAACATTGCTCATGCAGATCTAAGTACAATATTAGAACAAAGGTAACACGTAAGTATAGAATCTATACAAATATATCCAAATACTACAAACAGAAAACTAGGAAAGGGAATTGTTGGCGAAATTTCCTGCTAATGAGATCATCTGTCATGAAGAGAGAGATCCATAAATGAAAGAAAAATTACTTTCGCGAGTCATGCTCTATTTTTTATAGAAACTGAGAGCGTGATTCATGAACAAAGTTGAAGCGTGAATCACTTTCCACAGGTTCGCAAACCTAATAACAGGGATGCACCCCCATAAGCCTCATCATTGTCCAAAAGCGGTGAACAAGGTCATTACAATCCACTTGATCCACGAATCTAAAGTTTGAGATTCGCGTTCCAGCTACAATCCAGTTGAACCGCGAATCTAAAATTTGAGATTCACATTCCACAAATTTAAAATTCAAGATCCGCATTCCAGTTACAATCAAATAGAGCCACGAATCTAAAGTTCGAGACCGTGTTCCAGCTATAATCAAATAGATCCGTAAATCTAAAGTTCGAGATCCGTGTTCTATCCACAAGCAACGGAGCCGTGAATCTAAAATTTGAGATTCGCGTTCCATATTTCAATTACGATCTAGAGGATTGAAGACGCCGGGTATAAATTCTGGAGATTTAATACAAATTCACCATATCAAAAGACGAAAAATTAATACTCAGATCAGGGAGGCCAACAATTGAACGGTTACATCAGCTCAAGAGTCTCCAAATCACTATAAAAAGCCCGAACTAAGGCAGAAAAGGGGACCAAAAATTTGAGACTAGGAGATCAATATGATGTAGAGTCCTCTTGCTGTTGCTGTTGAGAGTTCAAAACCTTTGCCAACTAAAAAAATTCATGCAGAGTGTCAACGGAGAGCAGGATCATCCTCCATAGGTACTACAGAACCCAGCCTTAAACAAAAAGAGAATTCAACTTTCCTCATTTTCTATAAATGGAAAACCGTTTGAAATTGTAATCTTTTATTGAGAAATTCAATAAAGAATCATTTACAATTTTTATGGCGAACAGAAAATTGGCGATTTCGCTGGGGACACCTGTCATCTCTGATGATAAGGTTATAGCTCAATTTGATAATATTCCAGTTGGCAGCATGGTCGACTCACTCATCATTGAGTTTGATCAGGAGAAATATGAGGAATTCTTCTCCCCTGGCTCTAGAAGCCCTAACTCCTTACGGAAATGTCGTAAGGTCTCTAACAACTTGACCTCTAAAGAGGTTTCGAAGACAGCAGTCCAATCAAAGGACTCTATAGACCAATCTAGTCTAAAAGGAGACTCGTCTCCTTCACCAGTACAAGACTCAGGGTCAGCTCCTGCTAAGACCCATGATCTCCCTGAGAAAATGGATCAGGATCCCCATGATAATAAGGGAAAATGACCATTTTTTGCTTGCCAGAAAGATGATGTGGAGAACAAGGTTCCTCTCACTTGTACGATGAGGGGGGACCTAAGAAAAAGCAAGGCTCGCACTCTCCGTAGGGCCATGAAATAACAAAAAATTGTTGAACCACAATCACGAGGCCCTACCATTCAAATATGGAGGCCAAAAAGCAAAGTAGTGGTTCTAGATAAAAACAAAAAGTAAGATGCAGAAGGGTTTACTCGTGTTTCCTACAAGAAGTAATGTACACTCACTAAATTTATTTATAATTACAAACACGGAGTTTACATTCGCGTTTCTATAACCAGACGAGGGCCCCATCCTCATACCTCGAAAGGAAAACGTGATTTCCATGATCACGTTCTTAAAAATGGGCGCAAACCCCAAATTCGCGTACCAACAGGAAAGCGCGGTTTTCAGAAACATGCTTCTGAAGAAAAGTCCAATCCCAAGGTAGAAGCTCATTCACCTATTATTCTAGTTATGGTGAAATTTGCTTCTGGGATCTTTAAAGGAATAGAAACTCCTATTCCAAAGATATCTTTCGAAGGTAATGCCACCACTAATCAAATGGGTTCCAATACAAGAGATCTCAGGGAACTTCTTAACAAAAAGAGAGAAGAATCCCGATATCCCATTGTCATTGTGAACGATTGATCAATGCAGTGCTATCACATTATCATTGTGTGGTTGCTCCTACTAAACAAATAGTTTTTAATCGACTTGCAAAATCTTTGTCTCAACCATCAAAGAGAAGATGACATAACAAGCAGGAATTCTCTAAACCTGAATATCCCAAAATGTCATCTAATATGATAAGTTTTGGAAAGAAGAAGAAAAATAAGACAAAGAAAATCTCTAGAAAAGACTCTTCTGACTCTGAACACTCTTCAGGCTTGAAAAGTGTATTCAGTGACATGCAAGCTATTTTTCAAAACACTCGACTTAAAAAGGGAGTGACAACCCCAGTGAATTATAGACAAATGGCTGTAATCTTTTCTAATGAAGAAGACATAGTTAACTCAGTCGTGGCTGAATCCCAGACGTCAGATTCATTCTTTGAAGACTTCGTATCCTCATACATGGCACATAATACTCCAGAGGAGTTCATGCAGAGGATCGATAAGCAAGATAGAACCATCCAACAACAGCAAAATACCATCAATGAAATCAAAGGACATGCTTCATATTTTTCTAGAATTGGAGAGAACAAAAAGGAAAGATACGGGAGAATCCTCTTCAAGGGTTCCACCACATGATCCAAGAGGTGACAAAGGGAAGAATGTAGAAGGAGAAGATCGCATTCCCCCTACAAATGAGAATGAAAATAATCAGGATCATTGCGAAGATGATGATAATCGCTCCATGCATTCCCATCACCAAGAAGGAACCCTAAATCAAGAAGGAAATGCAAATACCGCTTGGATGGAGAGCTTTAAGAATCAATTGAATGCTCTCATGAACAAGAATGATTTGTAAGAGCTGGGGGTTTTGAGGCCATATCCAGTGGAATGGGAAAGTATACAATTTTTGGAGAATTATAAACCATTGAAACTCAAGTCATTCGATGGTAAAGGGTCGTCAAATCAGCACCTTTACTATTTTAAATCTCAAATAGGGCATTTAACTGGAAATGACCCGATTATTATACGAGTGTTTGTTAGTACCTTAACAGGGCTAGCATTTGAATGGTTCAAGAGATTGGAACCAGAAACCATCAACTCATGGAATGATATTGAGAGAGCCTTTTTAACAAGGTTTTATGAAGATGGCATGGAGGTTTCAATACCAACGCTCTTGGCTACCAAGCAGAAGAAAGGAGAATCAGCTCGAGACTTTATAAAAAGATTCAGAAATGATTCTCTGAGATGTTCACATGGGATGCCAGAGAAGACCTTGGTAGAGACCTATCAACACAATCTCTCAACCAATGTTCTGGTCAGAATGGGAGCCGTAAAATTCTCAACTTGAAAAGATATTTCGTTACAAGCTGAAGATATTACAAAGAGACTCGAAGGAGGAGGAGGAGAAAAATAATGACAAAATAACAATCATAGGTCTCGATCCAAGGGACATAAAGGAAAGGAAACAATGGTGACTGATACTCTGCAGTCTGCGAAGTCTTCTCCAAAAATTTCCTTCTCAATCGCAGGTTCCTCAAAAGCAATACTCTTTCAAAGATGAGCACACCAAAACCATTTTCAATTTGCTCATGACGAAGAATATGCTGAAACTAGCAGAGTCTAAACACCCCAAAGAAGCAGGAAAGGTTAATGATTCTAATTACTTTGTGTATCACAGGATCATTAATCATCCTACTCAGAATTGTTATGTCCTTAAGAAAAATTCAAGCTCTAGTAGATATTGAAGTCATCAAGTTTTAAGAGGACCAAAAGAAGGTAACCGTGAACATGGTGACTTTCAGATTCGGAAAAGCACCAGATTGGATAGAGTCAATTGTTCAAGATGGAGTGCAACCCATTCCCAAATGTATGATGAAGATCATAAACTATGATCCTCATCAGCAGCAAAAGAAAGGATTATGTCCTTTTGAAACTGATAAAGGAGAAATAATGTGAGTGCATCCCGATCTTTTTAATTATAAGCAATGGACTTCACACTCATCTGAAAAGAAGCGAAAAGAAAAGACTCTTACTTCTAACATTGTCACTGCAACCCCAGAAGATAATACAAACTCTTACTTCTAACACTGTCACTGCAACCCTAGAAGATGATACAAATGTTCCTACTCTGACGGACTCAGAAGAGGAACCTAAAGATTCTCTGGCAATTAATGCAGATCAGCATACCTCTAGGACCCATTCAGAGAAAGACTACTTAAAGAACTACGATCAAGTAGCAGAACCTCAGCCACCTCCAGAGAAGAACAAGCAAAAGGAGCTCAAATTTGGTAAAGCTCTCAAAAAACAGAAGTAAAGAGGTTGCAGAAGGGTCCAAGAAGCCATTTCAGCTCGACATATTGGCTCAATTGGCCAATATTTCTGCAAGGATTACTTTGTATGAGCTCCTAAAACTCTCTAAATAAACCAGAGAAACTTTAAGAGAAACTCTGCAAGATTCTAAAGTGTTTCTGACATAAATGTTAGAAACAATTGAAAAATAAGAGGTCTGTGCAGTATGTCATCAGGCTTCTAGAGAAAAGATTCCTTACATAACTTTCTCTCTGGAAGATATGCAGGTCAAAAATAACAAACATCATCGCCCTTTGTATTACAAAGGATACATAGGGTCATCAAAGATCGACTACATCCAAGTTGATTCTGGATCTGCTTTGAGTATAATGCCGCGAAGAGTGTTACGATATCTTGGGGTCCCAATGAGCAAATTAGACACAACGAATACTACCATCTTTGGATTTAATGCCAATGGTAGTAGACCTTCGGGCAAAATAAAGTTAAAATGCCAGATTGGCAATTTGAAGATAGAAATTACATGCTACGTGATAGATACTGACACGTCTTATAATGTTCTGCTTGGAAGGCCCTGGATCCATATCAATCTCATTTTTCTATATACACTTCATCAGTGCATGAAGTATGTGGATAAAGATGGGAACGTGAAGACTTTAGTGGCAGAGAAGCAACCCTTTAAAGAAGTTAAAAACTACTTTACTGATGCATTGCTATATCAAGACACTTTTGATGCCTCAGAACAACCTGCTCCAGAGGCGTTTGATAGTGGAAATGAGGATGATACAGAATCAGGATCCAAAAATTTGAAATCCGATGATATAAGTTGGGATGGAGAGCCCATTGTAATAAGCCTTGAAGGCCTTGATGTAAATGACACTGCCCATTCTGATAGTGAGGGGATAATAAATGAAGATATAGAATTTTCTTATTCTTCTATGTTGATTACGAACCCTCTAGTACTAGTACTGATGTGGTCAGTGATCACCTAGATAAAATATACTCCTTGGCTTACCCATCTGATCATCATTTTATGAACAAAGTGATGACGATGGAGATGCGAATGAAGCCATATTTGAAGTTCCTCCTAAGGACAAAATTCAGAAACTTATAATATTCTGAAAAGCAAATGAAAAGGTAAAGCAAAATATCTAGGTTCTGAAGCAGAACAGGAAAATCCCAAGTTCTTCTATTATGATGAAAATTCCCATAAGTTAATGAGAAAAATAGGATACAACCTAGCCAAGAGCAGGGGATTGAATTTCGAAAAAGGAAGGAAAGCGATCTTTCAATCCTTGCAAAGGGAAGAAGCTGTTGTCGATCAATGAAAGGAAAGTTCCAGTTTTACACAGTGACAAGGACTTCGCCCGAAAACCTGCAATTGAAGGTCTCCTCTTTCATTTTCACAGCTTCAACAAAAGCGAAAGCGATCCTTCGAGAATACCGGACTGCTGACCACATCAAACTGACGCCTGCCTTCTTTTTATACCATTCCCAATTATCGTGCCCGCGGTAAACGCTAGGTAGTCAAGTGCGGAGCGGATAACTGCTGAAAGCATCTAAATAGTAAGTCTACCCCAAGATGAGTGCTCTCCTATTCTGACTTTCCCAGAGCCTCCTGTAGCACTGCCGAGATAGGGACGGGTTCTCTGTCCCCCCTACAGGGATGGAGCGACAGAAGTATTGAGAATTCAAGATAAGGTCACGGCAAGACGAGTCATTTATCGTTACGATAGGTGCCAAGTGGAAGTGCAGTGATGTATGCAGCTGAGGCATCCTAACAGACGGAAAGATTTGAACCTTGTTCCTACACGACCTGATTAATTCGATCAGGCACTCGCCATCTATTTTCATTGTTCAATTGTTTGATAACATGAAAAAGCCAAAAGCTACGAACGGATAAGGCTGCATCATTCTGGCCGAATACGTCCATTTTATGTAGCTGAGCAGGTCGTCAAAAGAAGACCTACTATAGCTAAAGCATGGAGGACGATAGTGGACCACACGTAGTGGAATCCCCCGTTCATGCTTCTTCCCGATGGAGGCGTCACCTTTTTTCTCCGCATACTAGCACGTCGATGGCATTGGCACCTGTGTGGACCAGCTCTTTCTGTCTCCAATCTGACGATGACCTCCATCCGAGATTTTTACTAACGAAAAGAAAAGGGAATAACTTCAGCTAAAAGATCCACTACTTTAATCCTTGTTTCCAAGATTGATAATTTCGTATCTAACTGTATAAAGGCAGGCACAGATCTATGAATAGGAGATGTTGTACGAGTATCTACAGGACCTAAATTATCAACAGACTCTCCAAGAATATTGAAAATTCGCCCGAGAGTAGCTCCGCCGACCGGAACACTTAGAGGAGCCCCCGTGTCAATCACTTCCATCCCTCTCGTCAGACCATCTGTAGCACTCATAGTTACAGCTCTAACTCGATTATTTCTTAATAATTATTTTACCTCGCAAGTCACATTAATTTGCTGACCAACAGTATCTCAACCTTTAACTACCTTGGGCCCTGATACTACCACTTGGATCTGGAACTTACATGTTGATGCTCACGATTTCGATAGTCATACTAGCAATTTGAAGGAGATCTCTCGAAAAGTATTTAGTGCTCATTTCGGTCAACTCTCTATTATCTTTCTTTGGCTGAGTGGCATGTACTTTCATGGCACCCATTTTTCCAATTATGAAGCATGGATAAGTGATCCTACTCACATTGGACCTAGTGCCCAAATAGTTTGGCCAATAGTGGGTCAAGAAATATTGAATGGCGATGTCGGCGGTAGTTTTCGAGGAATACAAATAACCAAAGAACGTCGAAGGCTTTCTTTCCACTTGTGGAAGGTATATGGGGCCAAGAAGTGAGGGGCACACCTTCCGACGCAGAAGCGTCGAGCTCGATCAATAGGACCACTTCTCTTAGCTAGCAACTAGGGGGCACTTTTCGAAAAAAGGGTGATTTGAGTTAATGTTTCGTCGATCTCTAATTGGTGTTCCGTGTACTGCACTGCAGCTTGTGTAGCCTATACGAAGCAAGCCTACATGGGGTACGACAATCCAAAAGAATGCCCATGGCATACTGGCGTGAGATGTCCAAGATAAAAGGAACGAGGGGAAGACTTCACTAATGAAGAGACATTCTCAACCTGGGATGAAAACAACATTTGTCTAGACGAATCTCCTCTACCTTCCTGTCTGGATTGATTAAATAACTGCATCTCCTTCGCCCGTGTGCGATAGCTCTACTTTTTTTTAGCAAAGAATGTTTGGCGGATTCGAAGTGCTATCGAACCCGGCAGGCCCGTCAGCACCCCACCATCTACCAGCTTCGGTTGAAAGGAGTGCAGAGAGCCTGAATTTAATTGTCGAATGATGTAGTTTACAGCTTGCATTCACCCGTCGCTTTCCTCTCTTCCCTGCGTTCGTGTCAGTTATCAACACATGCGTCGGTATCCTCGTTCCTTCGGCCTATTTGCTGACTTTTGCAGGGCAGAACGATTTCTCATTCGTGCCCCAAAACACCTTCTGACGCATCTTTCCTCTTTCCAAATGGCAATGACCCTTCATCAAAGCAGATGCTGACCACCTCTGTCACTTGTGAGTGAAGTTCCCTTTCGGAGGGCTACCATGTCCGTAAGTGGTTTTGTGAAGGGTATTTATACCAATTAAAAAGACCTCCCCCCGGGTTTGAGGGAGAATGAGTATGTAGTCTTCAACCCAGTCGAATATAAATGTTGGGACCAACTGTCCTCCAAACTAGTAAAAAAAGAGACTTTTTGTCTTTTGGTTACCGTCGTATAGTGGACCCACTATAACTATTTGACATGACAGAGTTCAAGCCAGCGCTCGGGAAGTCGTCAAAACACAAGCCCAGCTATCAAAATAGGATTGCGGAATATGGGACTTTTTTGAGAGAGGAAAAGGTCAAAGGCATTGGTGTGAAAAAAGGACCTGACGAGAGAAGACGCCCTTCTCGTCAGGTTTCTTCCTCCCGCGCCCGTCGCCGCCCAGCCCGCCTCTGAAGGGAATCTCCGCAAAGTAGAAAAAGTCAGAGGGAGGGAGAGCAGCATCTTATTCTCTTCGCGAGAACTTCAGGATTGGAGAAGCATTCGGAACGGGCGACGCCTTCATTTCATTGGTCGAAGCAGAAAATGATCCAATCCATTTGGGGTCCGGTATCAAACGGGAACTACAAGCAAATAGAACACCTTTCAGTAGTATTAATACAGTTACATGGATCGTAAATGCATGATGTGATGGACCAAAAAATTTGCAGTTCCTAATGGAATAGATAACAAGGCTACTTTGCCGCCTACTGCTACTAACTCACCACCTCCCCAAGTTAAGCTGGTACTTGTTGTTGCACCAGGAGCTGTTACGCCAGATGCTAAAGCATGGGTGTTTTGTACCCAAGAACAACAACTAGAAACGGTTGCTAATACTCTGTAGGCTGAGGAGCAAAAGGAGGAATTTGTCCGAGAAGGGGCTCGTGTCTGATTAGCTAGTTAGTGAGGCAATAGCTTACCAAGGCGATGATCAGTAGCTGGTTTGAGAGAATGATCAGCCACACTAGGACTGAGACATGGCCCAGACTCCTATGGGAGACAGCAGTGGGGAATTTTTCACAATGGGCGAAAGCCTGACAGAGCAATACCGCGTGGAGGTAGAAGGCCGAACATGGTTTCTGCGCCGCTAATGTAGTAGCTTGTCGAGCATTTGAAAAACTTACACCATCCATCTCAAATGGGATTTGTCCCATGGACACACGAGCAATCCAACCCAGGAGGTCTTTTAACGCCTTTTTTTCTCTTCCCATCGGAGATATTTCACAAAGACTTGCCATAGTAAGGGAGAAGGGGGAACAAGCACACTTGAAGAGCGCAGTACAACGGAGAGTTGTATGTTGCGTTCGGGAAGGATGAATCGCTCCCGAAAAAGAATCTATTGATTCTCTCCCAATTGGTTGGATCGTAGGTCTGATGATTTACTCACGGGCGAGGTCTCTGGTTCAAGTCTAGGATGGCAATACCTTCCCTATTCATTGTGGGTTGGTTATTCATCAATACAGGTTTAGCTTACGATGTATTTGGAAGTCCTTGGCCAAACGAGTATTTCACAGAGAGCCGACAGAGGATTCCATTAATAACCGACCATTTTGATTCTTTGGAACAACTCGATGAATTTAGTAGATCCTTTTAGGAGGCCACCAATGACCATAGATTGAACCTATCCGATTTTTACAGTGCGATGGTTAGTTGTTCACGGACTAGCTGTACCTACCGTTTCTTTTTTGGGGTCAATATCAGCAATGCAGTTCATCAAGAAAGGCTCGTGCTCGAATGTGTGACTGTGGAGCGCCTATCGCTTTTTTCTGACACAACTCTCGAAAATGTTGGGTTGGGATAGCAATGACGACTGACCCCTAGGAGACGATGAATGGAATTGAAGAAGGCATAGTCTGACGATAACATAATAGAAGACCAACCAACGAGTGAGTGGTGAATTATGTCGAATGGTGACAAAGCCTGACTTCGTGAAATGCGGCTCGAGCCGCGAGGTCCCATGGTTTGAAAAGGAATCGATCGTGATTTGGAACCTGTTCTTTCCATGAGCCCTCTTAGCTGAGATTTTTTTATTTATTCTATTTTTTTCTGTTCTGGCTCGACTATCCCACCTAGCCAAGCCATTCTCCTTTATAAAAGATAACAGAACAGGTCGAGTCAACAAGTAAAGAGAGAAATTTATTCAACAAGAAAAAAAGAAAAAGGAGAGAGAGAGGGATTCGAACCCTCAATAGTTATCGAAACTAGGTTTTCAAGACCGGAGCTATCAACCACTCAGCCATCTCTCCCAGGGGTAATCTCTATTTTATTCCTACGAATAGAACATGACTGAAGGTCGTCGGATTAGTGAACGAGCCTAGATAAGCTCTAGCTTCTGACAGTGGGTAGAATATTTCGCAGTTTGTATTCACCTCTGTGCTTTGAGGAGGGAAAAGTTCCAAAACAGAGAGAAGATGCTTTTTCAACCAAAGCAGTGGGTGTGGACGAATCCACTGACAGCGGAAAGGCCTAGAGATACAGTTCCGATGGACGGTCTGGATGGGAATCTTCTCGAACATTTTTAGCTGATGCAAGATCGGGTGAGTCTTCCACTTATGACTGGCTATTGAATAACCACCTTTTACTCTGTGGAGAAGAAACCCTTTGAACTTTTTATTCATTCGCTAAATCTTCTTCAGTTCCATTCAAGATCGCTTTTGTCGGAATCTTTGTGAAAGAAGAAGCGGTTCACCATCCCCCTATCCAGGGATCCTACAAAATCATGAAACCTAGCGGCTGCTCACTCTTTGATCAGTGATTCACTAGCCACTAGATCAATGAAGAATCTCTCCAAAATATGCTTTTTGATCAATGATTCACCAGCCACTACGTTCAGGGATCCCACCTTATTCTCAAACCTGGTGGCTCGGTTGATTGGCACTCCTGTAAACTCATCTTGCATACAAATTTTGGGGGTACTAGATCCTGCATGTTCCAAAAGAAAAAATACTTGATTACTACCATAAAACTAGCAGAGGGTTAGGATATGTTAACACGTCTGAAGATCTTGTAGATGAGAAATCTGAAGAAAGACAACTAAATTAGTCATCAGAATCATCCTGTTGGGATTCAGATGTGAGCATTGGTGTAATTTTCCGCGAAGCTTCTGTTAACATGGTCTCCGCAGGCCAGAAAAATGAAGACACTAATGAAATACAGCTAATCAAGGATCTTAATATGAAGTGGGAAACACAGTTTGAACGGCGAGAACCTCCAACTGAAGATAAAGTGATCAAAATAAATATGGGTGATGAAACTAATCCTAAGCCCATATTTATAAATGAAAAATTATCTTCGGAAGAAAAGAAGAGATGATATCTCTCATTCGAGAATATGTTGATGTCTTCGATTGGAATTATGAAGACATGCCAAAACTAGATCCAAAAGTAGCAGTTCATAAGTTGAACATCCGACCAGATGCGAAACCAATGAAACAACAATAACGAAGACTCCGTCCAGAAATTATGGAGGCAATCGAGGTTGAAATTAAAAAGTTAATCGAATCGGATTTTATTCGCGAAAAATAACATCCTGACTGGATCGCGAATATAGTTCATGTAACCAAGAAGAATGGAAAGATCAGGGTCTGTATTGATTTCAAAGACTTTAATGAAGCATACCAGAAGGATGAATTTCCATTACGCATTACAGATGTCATGATAGACAACACTTATGGCTATGAATGCATATCGTTTATGGATGGATTTTCAGGATACAATCAAATCAAGATGTACCCTGATAATGAAAAGTATACATCCTTCAGAACACCACTTGGAGTATACTGTTATATAGTCATGCCATTTGGTTTAAAGAATGCTGGTGCTATATACCAACGTGCTATGAACACGATATTCCAAGAACATCTGCGAAAAATAGTAGAATGCTATGTAGATGATCTGGCAATTAAAAGCAACAAGAATGATCATCTTCGCGACTTGAGAATAATGTTTGATCTTATGCGGGAACACCAGCTTAAGATGAACCCTACTAAATCTTTTCTCAGGGTTTCTAGCAAAAAATTTCTTGGTTTTATAGTTACTTTCCAGGGAATTTATCTTGATCTAGACAAAATTAAGGCAATTCAAGACATGCCACCTCCTAAGAACCTCAAAGAACTAAGAGGACTATAAGGTAGATTGGCGTACATCTGCATATTTATATCAAATTTATCTAGAAAATGCCAACCTTTCACAAGATTGATGAAGAAAGGGTGTCATTTATTTGGCATGATGCATGCCAAAAGGCCTTTGAAGAAATCAAGGAATATCTCACTAGACCGCCTATACTCGTAACTCCAGTCTCAGAAATACCTTTCCTCTTATATGTGAGGGCTATGCATCATTCCTTGGGAACTTTATTGGCGCAGAAAAATAAATTGGGTCATGAACAAACTATTTATTACCTTAACTGAATGATGGTTGGGATTGAACATTGATATAATCCAGTGGAAAAGGAATGTTTAGCTTTAGTGTTCACTATCCAAAAAATGCGACAGTATTTAGTTGGGCAAATTATCCATGTTATATCGAGAGTTAACCCCTTAAAAATACTAATGACTAAACCAGGGTTATTAAATTCAAAACTATCCAATTAGGCTATTTTTCTATCACAATATGATATGCATTTTATCCCACAAAAATCAATCAAGAGAAAGGCTATAGCTGAATTTCTGGCCGAACACCCAATTTTAGCATCTTCAAAATTATATGAAGAAATTCCTAACGAACTAGGCAAAGGAAGTTCAGTTCCGAAAGAAGACATTTCACGAGAAGATGCTAAAGTGAATGTTGTTATGGAGGATGTATGGCAGCTTTTTTTCGATGGTGCCTCTAGAATGGGACCCAAAGGAAAGATGGTAGTATGGGTGGGAGTTGTCTTTGTCTCTCCTTACAATCACAAAAACACTAAGGAACGAGTAACAGTGTGAAGTAAAGAATTGTTCAATCCGAAGAATGAGCTTGAAGTAGAATTAAAAAAGCAAAAGGCAAGTGAAGTATATGCTCTTGAGTCAAATCTCGAACCAAGAGATTGGCGATTTCCTTACATAGATTATATTCTTTGTGGAATATTGCCAGAAAATCCTAAAGAAGCAAGAGCAATTCAAAGAAAAGTTATTTAATTCTATTATAATTCCGAATTTCAAATATTATATAGAAAGTCCTATGATGAAATTTTACTTCGTTGTCTTTCTAATAAAGAAACTCAGGAAGCACTTGAAGAAGCTCATAACGGCATCTGCGGAGCATATCAACAGACTTCGAAGAATGGGTTATTATTGATCCAAGATGATGATAGATGTGGTCATCTATGCTAAGAAATGTAGAGCCTGCCAAATACATGCAGACTTCATACATCAAGCTCCAGAATATCTCCATACGACAGCTACATCATGGCCATTCGAACAATGGGGAACGGACATTATTGGATCAATTTTCCTACCATCAACAAGAGGACATTGGTTCATACTAGTTATAACAAACAACTTCTCAAAGTGGACTGAAACTATTCCTCTAACCAAAGTGAACTCATCAAATATAATCAAATTCATTAAACATCATGTGCTATATCGCTTCGGAGTGCCAGAAAAATTATTCATGACAATGGACCTCAGTTCATGAGTCAGTTATTCTTCAGATTTTGCAATAAATATATAATTGAAAGCGTGGTTTCTTCTCTATATTATTCTACAGCTAATGGTTTGATAGAAACTTTCAACAAAACTATTGTAAAGCTCCTCAAGAAATTTGTTTCATGCAACTAAAGAGACTGGGATGAAAAGCTTGGAGAAAGTCTTTAAACATATCGCACCACTGTCAAAACTCTTAATACTACACCATTTTCTTTGGTGTATGGGTCTGAAGCGGTCTTGCCATTGAAAATCCAAATTCTATTATTACGAGTTGCATTAGCAACCAAAATGACACAAGAAAAATAACATCAACAGAGACTTCTAAAGTTAGAAGCTCTGGATGATAAGCGGCTAGAAGCTCAACAAAGCATCAAACTTTATCAGGCACAGATTTCCAAAACCTTTAACAAAAAAGTCAGGCAGAGAACTTTTAAAAAGGGTGATCTGGTCCTTTCAGTAAGGAAACTCATCATAACTAATCAAAAATCCAAAGGAAAGTTCCAACCAAAATGGGAAGGACCCTTTGTCATTGATGCGGTCTACTCTAATGGCACATATCGATTGGCAAAACCGAATGGTGACAAAATAATGATGCCAGTTAATAGAAAATTTTTGAAGAAATATTACTCTTAAAAGTTGCGGAGCACTAGTTAAATCTTATAGCATGGGTAGCTCAACGCAAATAACGAATCAAATCCGTTTGTAACTGGGAGTTTGCTAAAGATCCTCTAAGATTGTCATAGTAAAATCCTACCTTTGATAAAGTTAAAATTCATGACTCTAGACTAAAGAGTTTGAATAGCGAACTTTCATAATATCGCGAATCAAATTTTTCTTTCCTCCAAATTCGCTAAGTTAAAAATACCTCTGGCGAGTCAAATTTTTCTTTCCATCAAATTTACTAAGTTAAAAATTACCTCTGCCAATTCAAAAGCTGTTATACTACAAGTCACTGAACAGCGCGAATTTTAACTTGATCAGGAAAGTTAACAGTTACTTCTATCCTGACTCAAGAAATTTACTCATTCGCAGCAAATTCACTTTTGGGTGATTGAATAATGACTTTATATTGTCAAGTTAATAATTACTTCTGAATAATATCTTTAGAAGACAATGCTTATCAAGTTAACAGTTACCTCTGATGATCAACATCAAAATTATTCATTAAGTTAACAATTACCTCTGATTGAATGGCAATAAAAAAATTCTTTTTCATTATCAAATCAAAATTACAAAGAGTTCCTTGACATCATACAATCAATAAAAATGAGTATCATTAAGTTAAGAGAACATTAAAAAAAAATTGTCAACATCTATAGGATGGCTTAAAGGCAAAAAGCTTGCTTCTGTAGTCTCCTCCTGCCAATGATTAAGGACCTCCAAGTTGGTTCGCTCAGCCATGATCAACGTCACCAGTGACTTGATTAATTCAAAACTGGGTATACAAAATGCATATTTCCAAGCCTACAACTTGAGGGATTGTTGAAATTGAGTGTCACCTATAACCATTTAGCATCCTTACCTTAAGGATGCTAGGTAGTAAATAAACAATGCCACAGACCCGAAATCTTTTCTCTCATAAAAAGTACATGAGATCTTCTGGTTCTCCAAAGATGTTGGAAGCAATTACGAACCAGTTGGGTCTGGACCATTGTTAAGGAAAATGACTACGGTTATATCCTATGAAAGATCTAAAATCTTATTATGAAACATAAAAGAAAATACCTAATTTATGTTCATAACAAGAAAAACTTACTGTAGTTAAGGAAAATAATTAAGATCTTTCCAATGGAATACTCCTTCTCAAACAGACTGACGCTATCTGGGGGCCTTGTACCATGCCAGTCCCGATCCATTACTTCAACTAGGAAAGAGGAAGAAGATTAACTCTGGACAAGAGCTTTAAAAAAATTGAGAGATCAAAAGAATTCTCAAGTCAGAATAGCTCTCCGTGAGAAAAGTTCAACGCCTTATATAGAGGATTTCATGATCAAAATCTTCGGTTAAGAGTCTTATAGGCGAAATCTTCGGTTGAGATCTTTGACCCGGATCTTGATAAAATTTATTATTATTGCATGGGACGCTTAGATATCGGTGCCAAAGAAAATAAGATCTTCAATTGAGATCTTTGATTAGAATCCTATCATTAATGAAGGTATGCAATACTTAGATCTTTGCACCAAAAAGGTTAAATTAAATGGATGGAACGTCGTAGATTCGCAAATTTTATGCGGAGTTGCATTTATAAATTCACGGATTCTAAAGAAGGGTTATAGGCAAACTCACTGATTTCCAAACGTAAAGTCGCATGCCTGAAACAAAAGACAAATACAAAGTCGCGTTTTTTGAGGCACAAAGTCATGTCTGATACATAGAGACTAAGACATGCCAAGATCTACACAGAGTAAAGCCGAAAGAATTGTCTCAAAATTTTCATTGACAAAATCAGAAAGTAATGAAAAGATTACATGAGTTCCTTAAATCATAAAAAAAATCATTACAATTCAATGATTCAAGAGAGCCATCACTAATTTTCTACTGAATAATCTCATAAGCTTGAACAACAATTTGTCGGTGCAATTCTTCTTCACTAGCAATTGTACTACTTGCTGAAGCAGCCTCCAGTATTTCCAATTCTGCTTGTGCAGCTAGAAGATCCTTGGTTACATTGTCACGCTACCTAGACAAACTGATGAGATTCTTCATTATCTCTTCGCGCTCTTTAGTGATGTTAGCTAGGAGAGCTTGGGCTCTAGCAATGGATTCCTAAGTTCTAGCAATGGCCTAGTCATGGTCTTTGACAATTGAAACAACATTCTCGACCTGGAGACGTAGAGATTGACTGTCCAATTGGCTCTTTTCAATACAAGCCTTGCAAGCATCAATTTTTTCCTTAATCTCCTTCTGAAATTTGAGTTGTTCCTCTATCAATTTCTGGAAGGTAACTTCAACTATCTCAAATTTATCTGTGCTGCGAAATCTCGACAAAGATTCAGCATGATTTTGGAGTTGAGCTATCATGAGTCTGTAAGGAGTGACTTTCACTTCTCCACCAATGCTAGCTATACCAGCCAAATAAATGTTGAGGACATTGGCAACAGAAGAGAAAGAGGCCCCTTTCAAGATTTTATCAATGCAGCGGCACAGAAAATGAAGGAAGGTTTCTACGGTTTCTTGCAACAAGTCAACTTCAAGAGCATCAATCTCCGCATGACTTGATGAAAAAGAACCAGTAACAACAGGAGTGGATGTAACCTATACTGTGCTTTGGTGCAAAGAAGTAACAGCGCTAGTATCAAAAGGAGCAATATTTCCAGCAGCTTCAACAGGAGCAGCAGTTTCAATAATCTCAACAGAGGCAGCAACTGTAGCAACCTCAGTAGGGAAAACAGTTTTGGCAGCTTCTACTGGAGGAACTACTACTTCAGAAGTATCAATGGCAGAAGCAACGATCTCAGTCACGCCACAGGCTTCTTCAAAGACAATGTTTGCGGCAGTGTCAACCAGTGGAATGTTATCTGCTCATGTATACTTTGAAGTTGGAGTGGAAGGAAAAGTTGCTAAAAAAATAAAAGGAAAATAAAATGGTTAAATGATGATAAAAAAATGACGCAAGATGATTAAAGTTTATGAATAAACCTTGGGGTTGAGCACTGGACTCTCCAGGCCCATACACTTCAGCTCTTTCTTCTTCCGTCAAAAAAGTATATTTGTCATAGTCTGACAGAGGAGTAGAAGAACGAATGTCATTACTGTCAGCATCGTCATCATCATCATCATCATCACCCCCATCATCAGGATCTCCTGAAGGAGGTATTATCATCAAGGAAGAACCCGATGCATGGATCTCCCCAACTATTTGCACATCATCGTCATCAGCAGTCTGAGACACTAGACGAGAAAGAATCGTAGAATCCTCTTGTGCAGGTGGAACAGTAGAGGAAGGCTCAACTGCTAAAGTAGGGTCACTAGGGAAAACAGACCCTTGACTTCGGCATTTTTTAGAAGAACGAGGAATCAGACTCGTGTCATCTTCATCTTCTGTTTCTTCTTCAATAGCTTCAAAAGCCGAACCAAGTACCGTTGCACTAGCTTCAGCTAATATGGTTTGCAGAATGATAGGCAAATCACTAAGGCGCCTCAATCTTTTTCGCTTATGCAAGAGCTTTTTAAGAGGAGACTTTGGTTGAGGAAAAGCTTTTTTTGTCTTAGGAAGAGGGGAAGTTGGAATAGTAAGAGAGGCAGGCTGATCCATTGGGACTATAGTAGTGCTCTCTTCTTCTCTCTACTCTATTCTTGATTCCAACTCTTCAAAAAAATATTCCATCCCAAAGTCCTCCATCCCAGCTACTTTCTTGTTGCCGGCCTCCTACTTCTAGGCATACCATGTTCTAATATCCCTTAGACAAGCAAGGTTTGCATTAAAATTTTAGAGCATGGAGTTAGTAGCAATATACCATTTACAGAAGCTGAAACTCATATATAAGTTTGGAGTTTTAAGTGGGAGATCGAACTTGGCTTGTGTATCACCCGAGATGAAATGGATCCAAGCTCTAGCCCTTTTGAACAAGTTTCCAACAAAGCTCATCTCCCTGTTTGGATTTCCAACGTACAGTTGATCATACCCAAATTGTCGAGCAAAACGACTTGGGTAGTAAGGCTCTATGTAGCAATGGTTCCCTAAGAGGAGAACCAAATGCCCCGGGGAAATGTTTATCAGCCACCAGAAACACCCAAGTTGTGAATTTATCAGTGCCAGCGACATCCGTGAATTCATCCCCATATCCAACATTTGGAAAGTAAGGAAAACACTTGAATAATTCATAATTCGCGTGATAACAAATTGTTTTGCACATCGCAGCCATATAACCTCCCTTCTATTGTGATCTTTCATAGTGTTGCACTTTAGGGGAGCTTAAATCTATCTGAGAATCAATTGGGCTCATCAAAGAAGGACAGTGTAGAGTCAACTAAACTATTAAATAGGTGTAGAGAAGTTCTACACGCGGATTAGGAGTTTTGACAGTCAACTCTCCTTTATCATTCTTCTCCATCTTGACATTGCAGAATTTAACAATCAATTTTCTCAGCCCACTCTGAATCCCACACGCCATCGCAGGTAGCAAACTGAGCGGCCGGCTGAATGCTAGCAAAACGGTCGAATATACTACCCTAACAGGTAGAGTCTCTTGCGACGGGATCACACACTTCTTCAACCAGAGTATCAAGAAACCTGCCAGTAAAGCGGGATCTGACAGGGGTTGAAGATCTTGATAATGGAAACTTTCGAAGGATGTCCCAGCCTTGAAGACATCCTCATCAATTTCGGCGACATATGCATCTGTCCCAAAATTAATGATTCTTCTTTTGACCTCCTGTTCAGAAAATGGAGGGAGACGGGTGAAGTCAAAACTGTTCTTTGAGAATTTGGGAAGGAGGTATTGCAACCACTTCTTTTGCTTTACATTGCGAGCGCCAGACATATGAGCACAGATGTAATATTGGCAAAGCAACCCTCAATAAGTATCATAAATCATGGGGTGCTGAGTTTTTAGCGAATGAACCTCTTCTCCTATGGGGACGTATTCTTCATAAGGAATATCCCCCATAGGTAATCCTGAGACCTCATGCATCTCATGAAGAGCAAATCCCAATTCACCACAGAGAGTAAAAATTTTACAAGTATCAGGATTGTACAATTCTAATAAAGAAAAGAAGTGGAATCGGTTGGGAGAAATACCATGCTAAACTGCCCTAATAGCGTGGTAGAGGTTCGCGTGCTGTAGTTGATCCCTAAGAAGAAGAAATTGGTTAAAATTGCCCATTCTCCTTTAGAAGAGAAGTAAACCCATCCAGCAGGACGAAAATATTGTACTGGAAATTCTCCTTGCACGTCAACGAACTGGTGCAAGAAGGTCTAGGCAACTACAGGTGTTTCGCCCAATGGGAGGTCTTGTTTAAAGGATCCTAGGAACAACCTACAAAAATATTTTCCAGTGGAATGAGGAAAAGCACCTTGTGCACTGAATCTGCCTAGCAACGCCATCCTGAGGCTTTTTTAAATTCTTCTAGGAACATAAATGGATTGGAGATACAAAAATGGATAGGATCTTTCCATGTCAGGAAAAAAACAGGTTACGACCGTTAACTTGACGGAGCCATTTATAAACTCCATTAATTAGGCAATCATCAGGAATTGAGAGATGATCAACAAACAGAAAAGCAGGCTTGTATAACAAGGTCGTATCTTTTCCTTCAAAATGCGCGGTGGTTATCAGTTCTCGCAATGTAGGGTGAGTAGGGTTCAAAACTCTGTTTTTCCTCTCTCGGCCACTAGATGCTGCACAAGCCGAAAAAACTTGGTCGAACATGAACTCTTTCTTCCCATTATATCTGCTTGAATAGCCAAAATAGTGGCTTTCGGCCAAAGGTTTAAGGCATAATCGACTGCATGAAAAGAAAAAATAATCAAAACGAAGTTATGAAGAAAAATATGCTTTCTAATATGAGGCAAGAAAATTACTTCCAATCAAGGGTTCTTGTCGAAACCACAATAGAGCTGGAAGTTGCTTGAGGGTTTTGAGAACCACTCGCAGAGACACCAGAAGACGAAACTTTTCTCGTCATCTTCTACAGATTAAGATCAAAAAAATTTTGATTTGAAGAAAATTAAAGACCAACGAAGCTTGAAGATGAAGAGTCTTGAAAACCTCGGAGAGAAGTCTAGGTTCAAATCTCTCAGAAAAAAGTTTAAAAAATGCTTTGCCTGATGAGGTCAGAATTTTATAGCAGATGATTTGACGAACGAGATTTCTGGATAGACGTGATCTCTGGCCCAAATCTCGTGAGTGTCTTCTTATTTAATGAGACTCAAAGAACGTCTCAATCTCTACGCCTAAAAAAGTGATAACTTTTCAAATTTTCCGCATCAAAAGAGAAACCCATGATTTTAATACAAAGTCATGCTCTCTTCAAAAAGGAAAACCCACGATTCTAATACAGAGTCGTGCTCTCTTCAAAAAAGGAAACTCGCGATTCTAATACAGAGTCATACTCTCCTCAAAAGCGCAAAATCCGCAGCTCTAATATAGAGTCTTATCTTTTTCAAAGGCATAGAAGTCCGAAATTCTAGCACAGAGTCCCGCTTCTTCTCAAAATATGAAATATACGAAGATGATGGTCTTGCCAAATTATCTAAAGTATTCCAAAACACTTCCAAAATCATAGAGTTTTGAAAACTTTGGACAGGCTTTGTTGGCAAAATTTCTTGCTAATGAGATCATCTATCATGAAGCGAGAGATCCATAAATGAAACAAAAATTACTTTCGCGAGTCATACTCTATTTTCTATAAAAACTGAGAGCGCGATTCATGAACATAGTTGAAGCATGAATCACTTTCCACAGGTTCGCAAACCTAATAACAATGATGGACCCCATAAACCTCGTCATCTTGTTCAAAAGCAGCAAACAAGGTCATTACAATCCAGTTGATTCCCGAATCTAAAGTTTGAGATTCGCATTCTAGCTACAACTCAGTTGAACTGCGATTCTAAAATTTGAGATTCACGTTCCATGAATCTAAAGTTTAGATCCGCATTCCAATTACAATGAAATAGAGTCGCAAATCTAAAGTTCGAGATCCATATTCCAGCTATAATCAAATAGATCCGCGAATCTAAAGTTTGAAATCCGCGTTCTATCCACAATGAAAGGAGCTGCGAATCTAAATTTTGAGATTTGCGTTCCGTATTTCAGTTATGATCTAGAGGATTGAAGACGCCGGTTATAAATTCTGGAGATTTAATACAAATTTACTAGATCAAAAGGCAAAAAATTAATACTCAGATCGTGGAGGCCGACAGTTAAACAGTTACATCAGCTCAAGAGTCTCCAAATCTCTATAAAAAGTCCGAACTAAGGCAGAAAAAGGGACCGAAAATCGGAGACTGGGAGATTAATTCGATATAGTTGTTGCTGTCAAGAGTTCAAAATCTTTGCCAACTAAAAAAAATCGTGCGGAGTGTCAACGGAGAGCAGGATCGTCCTCCACAGCTACTACAGTACCCAGCCTTAAACAAAGAGGGAATTCAACTGTTCTCATCTTCTGTAAATGGAAAACCATTTGAAATTGTAATCTTTTATTGAGAATTTCAATAAAGAATCATTTATATTTTTTATGACGACAGGAATATATATGCATTTACAAACCAAAATAATATATACACCAAAGAGATGAGGATCCTATAGAATACCAATTACTGGCACTTGGCCTACTCTGGCTAGGGATTCTTGAGAGGTGGGTCTTCCTTCTCGAGCATTGCAGTCACGACTCTCAAGTTCAGGTGTGATAAACATAGGGGACAAAACCCAAACTCGTGCGATGTTGTGGAAAACATTAAAAAATGTGAGCATGCATGCTAGTAGGAAATAGTATATGTGTGTGTGTGTAAAATTATTAAAAGCATATTATGCACAATATAAACAACAACAACAACAACAACTAAGCCTTTTATCCCAAGTATTTGGGTTAGGCTACATGAACGAAAAAGAATCACGCCGGATCGATCACTTTGATAGTCTTTCTCCATTCATTTCTATTAAGTAATATCTCCTCATTTAAACCTCTAGAATCCATATCTTTTTGTATTACCTCCATCCATGTTTTTTTCTGTCTTCCCTTCATTCTTTTAACTTGTCCTACATTGATAAACTCTCCTCATCAAACTGGTGAATTTATAGGCCTATGTTGCACATGACCAAACCATCATAAGCGATTTTCTCGCATCTTCTCATCGATGGGAGCTACACCTATCTTAGCACGAATATCTTCATTTCTCACTTTATCTCTCCTAGTGTTGCACATATCTAACGAAGCATACGCATCTCTACTACACTTATCTTCTGTGAATGACGTTTCTTTATATCCCAACATTCCGTATCATATAATAAACCTGGTCTAATAGCAGTCCTATAAAAATTTTCCTTCAGTATTAACGGAATGTTACGGTCACATAAAACTCCCGTTGCCCTCCTCCATTTCAACCAGCCAACTTGTATCCTATATTTAACATTATTATCGATCTCTCCATCATTCTGAATAATAGAACCCAAATATCTAAACTGACTACTCATTTGTATCTATTGCCCATCCAATTTTACAGCATTATAGTTTATGGTCTGTCGTTTACTAAATTTACACTCCATATACTCTATTTTAGACCTACTCAATCTAAAATATCTAAATTTTAATGACTCTAACTTGGCATTTACCCCTGCTCTTGTTTCATTGTAATGCCCTGCTCCTCACTAAACACAGATCGGAGTGCATCACCAGTGTTTAAAATAATATTATTTTAAGTGATTATCCAGAAAATTTCAAAAACAAATCACTAAAAATATAGAAAAAAGAGACGAATACAACGAATTCACTTTTGGATATATTTGACATCAAGAACATAAGTTATGATAGAAATTAGGTTGTTACATCCTACCCTCCTTAAAAAAAATCGTCCTCGAAATTAAAACTTTTTTTGAGAAAAAAGAATAAATACAATAATAAGTTCAGATATATGCATGTGCAGACGGAAATGGATAATAATATTATGAATACGATACCTGACGTGATCACTCAAATAAGCGGGGATACTTCTTCTGGACATCATCCTCCTGTTCCCAGGTAGATTCTCTTAGCGAGTAACTATTCCATGACACGAGAACGAGGAGAATCGTGCGGTTCTTTAAAATTATCTCCTGTCGATCAATGATGGCAATTGGTTCCTTCTCAAAAGTCAAATCTATTCCTAATTCCACATCAGAAGGATCTACAATACGGTTCTCATCTCCAATGCATTTTCTCAGCTGAGAAATATGAAATACATTGTGCACTGCATCCAACTCTGATGGCAAGTCAAGTCGATAAGCCAAGTTTCCAACTCTCTCAACAATAGCAAAAGGACCAGTATATCTAGAATTGAGCTCCCTCTCCTACCAAATCTAACAACTCCCTTCATTGGTGAAGTCTTAAGGAATACTCTATCTCCAACTTTGAACACCAATGGCCTTCTAGATACCTGCTCTTGTCGACAGGCTACACTGTATACCTCAGAGTATGAACCGAAGATCTGTGATGCTAGATACTCTCGGATGTCATAATGCAGTCCCTGATGGAAGCAATAAGCTCTGTCCTCCTCGATCTCAACCAACTTCGGAGCAAACATACTCAATCTAACGAATTCTGCTGTGTACTCATCAACTGTCTTATCTCCCTGCTGGAAAACCATAAACTGCCTCTCCATCTCACGTCGAGCTGATGGATGAAAGAAACGGTCATAGAAGGCCTCAACGAACTCCTCCCATGTTACAGGCCCTACATGCCTCTTCGAATGCACCATCACTCTAACTCGAAAGAAATAAATCTTAAAAGACATAGAGAGGGTGGAATTAGAAGTTCTATTGTCAAGAATGACAGCACAGCTCATGGAGTTACGATTTCGATCTACACTGATTGATAGGATCAAAGAAGCCTAGAACAATGATGGGAGATTGAAAAGGCTTAGGAACAAGATGGAAGCGGGCAAGAGACCAGACATCTCAGTGCATGCAGATGGCTTACTTCGTCTTGGTGGTAGGTTGTGTGTGCCCAGAGGAGAGGTTATAGAGATGAGGTGTTAGCAGAAGCTCATAGATCAGCATATTCTACTCACCCGGGTAGTACCAAGATGTATAGAGATCTGAGACAACACTTCTGGTGATGCACTCCGTTTCGTGTTTAGTGAGGAGCGGGGCGTTACACTCATCAACTAGGACAATATCATCAGCAAATAGCATAAACCAAAGTATCTCATCCTAAATAGCTCCAGTAAGCTCATCCATCACTATAGCAAATAAGAACGGGTTTAAAGCAGATTCTTGATGCAATCCAATTGAGATAGAAAAATTACTTGTTAAACCACCACATATTTAGACATTGGCCACTACTCCATCATGCATATCCTTAATTATGTCGATATACTTGATGGGAATTCTTTTCTTCATCAATGTCCACCAAAGTATCTCTCGTGGTACCTTATCATAGGGTTTCTCTAAGTCAATAAATACCATATACAAATCTCTATTTCTCTCTCAGAATCACTCTATAAGTTGACGAAGTAAATGAATAGCACTATCGTCTATCGCCCAGGCATAAATCCAAACTGGTTCTCCAATATTTTAACAGTTTGTCGCAATCTATATTCAATTACCCTTTCCCAAAACTTCATAGTGTGACACATGAGTTTTATTCCCCGATAATTAGAACAACTATGAATATCACCATTGTTTTTATACAGAGGTATTAGGGTACTCTTCTTCCATCATTTAAAATTTTCTTAATTTACCAAATCTTGTAAAAAAGATCTGTCAGCCACCTCACACCAATTCCTCCTAAGTATCTCCATACCTCTATAGAAATCTCATCTAGACCAATAGTTTTTCTTGATTTCATTCTCTTTAAAACCTCTTTTACTTTAGACTCTTTAATTCTGCGTATAAAACTACGATTCATATCCTCATATTGAATAGTAAGATCTTCCAAATCTCGAGTAAAACTACCATTATATAATTTATCAAAATAATTTTTTTTATTTTTCTTTAATCTCTTCGTCTCGAACTAGAACTGTCTGATCCTCATCTTTAATACACTTTATATTACATAAGTCTCGAGACTTTCTCTCTCTTATTCGAGCAATTCTATATATATTCTTTTCTACCTCTTTATTATCCAACTTCTCATACACTTGTTTATATAATTTAGTTTTTACATTCCGAACAGCTTTCTTAGCCTCCTTCTTCGCTAGTTTATACTTCTCAAATTTTATTCCATCATTATATTATTCTTCTTCAAATCTCTATAAAAGTCTCGCTTGATCTTAATAGCATATTTTACCTCTTCATTCCACCATAATGTATCCTTACATGGTGGAACACCACCCCTCTACTCACCAAACATATCTTTAACTATCCTTTTAATGCAGCTAGCATTTTGTTTTATGTTACATTACATTATATAACATGATATAACATGATATGAAATGAATAATATCATGATATGAAATGAATAATATCATAATATCTTTAGCCATTTTGTTCCATGCATAATATAAAATGATATGAAATGAATTGTATATTTTATCATATTTTTTAGAACTGAATGATGGGAGTATTCATGTAGTCTAAGAGTGTACCATACATATCCAGTACCATGGCCATATGTACAGATCCTTACACTAACTTGATGGTATAATGCTAAGTACCCTGACTATTTTATGCACATCCAGAAACATGGACATGAGTTGCAGTCTCCGCACGAACTGGACATACTGCTAAGTACTCTAGAACAATCATACTTGTACACACATCAGCGCATGCACCCCAAGAAAATAAGTATATAATATATGTTAAGTATCGTGGTATCTATGTATCACACGTACAAGAAATCTTTGTATAAGTGTGAATTATGGATATGAAATGAAATGCATGGTTATACTAACAAGCACAAGAGTTTTAAAGTATGTGTGGTCTCATTCCCAATTAAAAATAATTAGTATAGCAAGTTATACATGCATAGAAGTCTATATGCATGATTAATATTTCATTTGGATGTGAACGTATCGTACCAGGCATGAACAACAACAGTTAAATATGTATGCATGTGTATAATATCATAAGGGAGATAGTATACACATAATATGATGTAATGCCTAAATGTTGTTTTGATTGGTCCACTAGTGTTGAAGCAAGGATGACAATGGAATTGGACCTAATCATGTCCTAAGCAATATAGCAATTTTGAGGCTACATAAGCTATAGATAGAGCTTGAACTAGAAATTATGTAGGAAAATTTTGTAAGTCTATGAATATCTTTCCAACAAATCTTAAATAAGTTTAAACCGAGTTCTAGTGAAAAAGTTACAGTGATTTTTCTAAGCCTAAGTTGTTGTTGAATTGGCAAACCTGATGCCCTACATCATTAACTTCAATGTAAATTTTAAATAGTATAAAAACTAAATCATAAAAGAGTTTCTAAGTAAAAATTATAGATATTTTAATTATCTTTTTGATAAATCTAGAACATGCTCAATCAGAGTTCTAGAGCAAATAGTTATGCTTGTTTTACTAAGCCATTCAGTTGTTAAATTGCCAGACTAGGTATAGTACTATGTCAGAACTTTTAAGACTAGGAAAAATTTTATTTCAGATTGGATTTCTAAAAGGAAATTATAAGTAATGAGCTATCTTTCCAATGACATCAAAATAAGATCAATTAGAATTAAGATGGAAAAATTATGCCTATTTTATGGAAGACAACTGATTATGGCAAAATATTGACCGAAAACATGCACCAATTGATGTTATAGTGTTTGCCGTCAGTCACACACACATATGAGAGTTTATGCATTAAAATGGAACATAAACGATGTGTAATGGGAATGTCATAATATATATGGGTGCAATTATGTATTTAGTGAAACCAAGACGTGCACGGCCATTGATATGTGATACGGAAAATGCATAAATACATAACCCATGAACATCGGAAGCCACCTTCTTAAACTCCACTAGCAACAAAGCTCAGGTCGTTAAGAGGCTTTAAAAGGCAGCAATCTTAGTGAAGTTAGGTCTATGTTTTGGGGCAAAAAAAATTAAAAACTATGGTTTCCATCCAATTTGGAATTGTTTCTTAGCATGAAAAACCTCCATATCCATAAAAAGTTATTCTTTCTATGTAATACCCCAATCTTACAATACCCAAAAAAAAAAAAAATTAAGTTTCTACATTACGTAAATAAATAATAATATGACTCTTTTTAAAATACAACTAATACAAAATATTTTATTATTTTTATTTTATTTATTATCTTAACTATTTTCAAATGATAAACTAAAATTAGATAAGGTTAATATTTTCTAAAATCTAAAATATAATAATTAATATTATCTAATAACAAATCATTCTAACTATCTAAGCTCTATCTTACCTAACTACCTACCTAGCAACTTATCCCCTCTTCCAAATCTTTTCTCACGTTAAGAAAAAAATACAGCAATAAAAAAAGAGAAGACTATAAAAGAAAAAAAAAAAGAAAAAAAAAAGAAGAGGGAGAAGAGAGAACAGAAACTAAGAAGGAAAAAAAAAAAAGATCTTACGGAAATTTTGGAAGAAGGTTTCGTTTGTACTAAATGAAAGCAAGTGCTTCTTCTATTTACCCCTCGTTATTATTTATGCTCTCAACATAATTCTTTTCGTTTACTTTACCTACATATGAAGCAAATAAAACTAACGACATAATTTTGATCTACATGATACCTTAATCTTTTTTTATATCCTCTTGCCAAAGAGTATAATTATTCGTTTCTTCCCTATTGTTTTGTTTATTTAAAGGACTTGCTTGCTCTTAGTGATTTTGGCATTTATCTTGTTCTCATAATTATAATCCTTGTAGCATAAAGTAACTTTTGTATTTCAGTATAATTAAGAAAAATGATATATTCAAAGAACATTGTTCCAAATATTCTTGTCTTGCAGTGATTTTTGATATTGTCTGGCACTATTTTGCTCTCCTAATTATGGCTCTAAATGTTAAAAAAAATAATGGAACTCGATCTTATTTTTTTTACTAGTTTCTCACTGTTTGCTAATAAAAAATAAAATTAAATAAATAAATAACTTGTGTATTATTGAACAGTGTAGAGAAAAGAAAGAAAAAAATAAAAACAAATATTGTTTAGTAATTGAATAGAGAACAGAGAGAAGGAACAAAAATAAAAACAAATAAAAAAGATAACGCTATTCAAAAAATGAATAGAAGAAAAAAAGAATAAATAAATAAATAAATAAATAAAACAAAAAAGGAAAGGAAGTACAAAAATTTTCTTTTCTTCGTGCGGTTACAATAGAGAGAAAGGATGTAGAAAACTTTAATAAAATAATAATTTAATAAAAACAGCAAAAAGATAAAAAAAAGTTTTTGATATTTATTCACACTTTATTGCCATATCAGCAAGGTTCATGTTTAAGTATTTAGTACATTAATTTCGATGAAAACATAATAATAATAATATTAATTTATATTGTTATTAATCAAAAAAATTTATATAATATATAAAATTACAATTTTCATTTACATTTTATATTCTTGTTTCCAAATATTTATATTTTATATATTTATTTTAATATTATACATATGTTATAATAAAATATCATGTTTCTAATTATAATATCACTAAGGTCACACCTATATGTTATAAATGAATATTAAATTAAAAAGTAAATAGACATTCATTAGCTTTAGTTTGAGTTCTTTTGTAAGCTAATATTGTTGTTTGAATGATTTAAAATAAAATAATCATTTGTAAAGTATGTATCTTGTATTATATAATTTTGAAAGGATATTTGAAGAGTACACGCCCACTATTTCTGTAAACTAAAAAAAAGTTAATGTTATTATGGATTTTTCAAATGTCGGTTTTGTAGATTTTCTTTAAAAAAATTTCTTATTCAAATTTCCTTTTTTTATTTTTTTTTCTGTATGCTTTCAAATATATTGATATTGCTTTTTGTTGCCATGTTTGTGTTTATAATTATTTAAAAAATAACTACATCCGTAAATAACTTGGATACTTAATTACAATAAGACTTAATTTAATATACATTTTGAATTCATTTTAACTTATATAAAATAAAATTAATGGGTTAAGGAGGATCTTGAAGAAGAAAGTGTACACATATCTTGGGAGGTATACTTTATGAGGTTTTACAACCGAACTTAGAAGACTGATTATGGAGGTTCTAGGTAATTACTGGATCACCATCATTATATAAAGCTGCAAGCCTAGAGGTTAGGCTCATCAAAATTCATGTTTATTAGTACCTAGTGGTATATCCTGGGACAGTACTAGAAATCGTGATCGTGATCTCGGTATGCACCGGATACTCATAAAATATATGGCATACTACTTCTAACAATTCCAAAAGCATTAATAACCACTATAAGAACATGTTTCAATTTATCATAATTCACCTCATTGTTGCTCCTATTATGACCAAGTAACCACATGATAGGTACACATTTTTTCCATTGATATGACTATCATGGCATTCAAGACAAAATATTTCCAGTTCTTTTCTATTTCGTATATTATATATGTATATGTATGTGTGTATGTATGTATGTATATCAGACATTATGTGCCTAGTTGCTATTACCGACTGCCATAGTTGTCAATATCCTACGATATATGATATGTATCTTACGATACAATATGATTCATAAGAAAATCGATATGTATCTTATAGGCGATACTATGAGATTATGTATTTTACGATACAGCAAGCTTATCCTACGATATGTGATACGTATCTTACGGTACGTGATACAATACGATATGCTAACTTGATTCATAAATGGATTTCAAACTCATTCAAATAAAACTTTTGAGTTAAATATGGAATGCAAATTTCAAACTAGTATAGTTATTTACAAAAAAGAATATCAAAATTTAAGATACTTATTTTAGCTTATAAAAGCATTTAAATAAATCTTCAAATGAGATATATTAATAATTTATAGAATATAAATTATTAATTATTAATTATCAATTCAATTATCTAAAGAGCTTATTAATTATATGTTAAAATCTTGATAAAGGAAAAATTTTGTATAGACTTGAGAAGTTGAGGATGAACAAAATAAAACAAAAATTCTTAGCATGATGGTGACTATAAGTGATGATTAACTGATATTATATTTACTTGTTTTGTACTTTTTCGGAGGGATAATGAACTTTTGTTCAATATTTTGGTTTTTGTTAATAACATTAAGAGCAAAAAAGGAAAGAGATTGGAGAAATATATAACATAATTTGATTGTTGAATATAAAATTCAATTATGAATGGATTAATGAGAAATAAAAACTTTACATAGTGAAAGGTGTATATTGAATAGATTTCAATGTGTATTTTAAGTTAAAGAAGGAATAATAGTTTTATTAAAAAAAGAAAGAAAAAATGTAATTGTAAAATTTTATCAATTCATTATTTATTTATAATATTTAATCTCTAATAGATTATTTTATCATTTTTTATAATATCTCTTAACTTGAATGCAGTTGTAAACAATAAATGAGGAAAAAGAAATGATGTATTAAAGGAAGAGTTTTTAAGGAACAAGAGAGATAAAAATAAGAAAAATGAATGTTATTTTTAATTTTAAGTGAATTTAACAATATATTTACTAATGTAGTATAATTTTGATTGATAACCTTATACTCATAACATTTTGAATATTAGTTACATATATAACTATTGACTTATATTTAACATATTAGTACTTTAATATTTATTTTTGATTATTTATTTACTTATCCTACGATACGATATGCGATATAGTATGTAATGTGATACATAGAGATAACGATACATTATACGTATTTCAATTTGACAACTTTGCCCACTACTCGCAATACTTGCTAAGTCGCTCTAACGATTCTGATTTGGCAAGCCCAGACACTAATTTATATGTGAGTAAGGAGGAAGAACCACCACAAGTGAAACTGTATTTTAAGGAATTAACAGATTATCAATAGGTGTATTTGCTGCAAGAGGTATACGAAACTCTTTCCAGTATTTGTTTTTTTTTAGAAACTTTTATTTACCGGTAATCAAAAACTTTTCAATGATATAATAAGGATTATTTTGGTCCTCCTATAAACTTGTCTTGAACATTATTCATTAAAATAAATTTATTATTTTAATTCTATGTTGATATCTCAATTGTATATATATATATATATATATATATATATATATATATATATATATATATATATATATATATATATATATATATGTATTTATGACAATTATATGTATTTGTATTTATGTGTTTTAGACCTGAACGTATTTGTTTACAAAAGTCAGCAAACACTATTCATGATTTGAGATGCTGGGCGTTACTTTCTGTTACCCCAAATTAAGTTCTCATACTTTTATATTTTGCTAATTTTACAGCATTCTGCAAAATCATTACTTTGGTTGATTTTCTTTTTTTTTTTTTTTGTCTTTCTTTCTTTTTTTCGCTTTTTTGATAGCATCCTTTCTTCGGTGCTGCTTGCAAATATGCTCTAGATTTTCTAAAGATGGAGAATAAAAAGTGTAAAAGAATACGAAATTCTAAATGAGCCCACCCTTCAATTAAGTGAGCCCCTTGCTACCACTCAGAAGCTGTTAGATGGGATCACTTAGCAAACGTGTGGGGGCATTTGGATTTTACCCAAAAGAATGGGAATTTCTAGATGGGCACAGGTTTTTTCCTAGTGAGCCCACTTTTCCTAGTACGCACACCCAACCTTTTTAAAAACCTTGTTTTTTTCCTAGTGAGCACACCTATATATCCAAACTACCCTCACCATCTCCCTCTCTTTCTCTCCCGCCATTCTCAAACCCATCTCCTCTCTCTCCCAACCCACCATCTCCCTCTCTTTCTCTCCCACCGTTCCCAAACCCATCTCCTCTCTCTCCCAACCTATCTCTCTCACCTTCTCCTTTTTCATTAAACCCAAATATCATTTCCACTCTCTTTCCCAAGAACCTCAAATGTCTTTTTCCACCCTCTCTTCCAAGGCTTCGCTGGACCACCCATTGCTTCCCGCCCCTCCGGCCGCTTCCCCTGCTCCGGCCGCCCGCGTCCCGATCGACCCCGCCGCTGACGACCGACACTCCGCCACAAAGGTAAATTTAAAGGAGGAGAGGAGTTAGTGGTTTTCTTGATTTGAAGGTAAAAATGAAATCCTAATTTTTTGTGTTATTTTTTACATTTTGATTTAGGGAAAAAAAAATTGGAAATAAGTGTTGATGAGGGTAGATTTAGTTGAGGGGTAAAGAGATTGGGAAAAAAATAATTTTTTTATATTTTGTTATGGTGAAATTAAAGTTTTCATTGGTTAAAATAGTTTAGATTTTATTGTTGTTATCGATTAATGTTAGTTGGAATTTGTAATAGTTAAGTGCAAAATTTATATTGTGAATATTAGTTGGTTTTTTTTTTGTGCTTGGATTATATGGTTAATTTTTTATTTTCGAATCGAAAAAAATTGAAATGTAGATCTTGTGTGTTTATGTTATGATATTTAACGGATTTAGATAGGCAAATATAATTAGCATATTGTGATATGTGATGTTTGATAATTTAAAATTTCATTGTGTAAATAAAATTTTTGGTGATTTACAGATGGATCTGGCTCAACCCTCTCGGATTCGACCAACAGCATCGAATAGAAGGAAGAAAACGGGGATCTATCCAGCCGTCGATTCTAACATTCCTGAAATCCGTGACGAACCGAATTTGCAGGTTGATGCTTCATTTCAGGAGTTTTGAAAGGATACCGTTCATCTCCACCAATGAGTTTGATGTAAATCGGGCAACAGTGCTTGAAGCAATGGCACGGATCAGCATAATTCAGACCACTGGGCATCCTGAAATATACCAAGATTGATTTCACTTCTTTTGTATGGCAAAAAGAGAGAGGAAATACGTTCTTACCAACTTTTGTAAATTATTAACATCACCTAATTCATGATTCCATGAGGAACTTAATGTCAGTGCAGTGAAACTTTTCTTTGTTTGCATTTTCAGACCAGCTTGATGTGAAGAAGGATGTTCTAATCTATAAACTGATATTTTAGTGACCATCCTGTAGTTGGAGATTATGAGTCAATTCTAAGTTATGGTGTTGAAATGGTGATTACTTTTTAGTTTTTATCTTGTCAAGGTACATGCAAAAGAATTTGGAAGAATTGTCTTCTCCATTACAAAGGCAATAACATGGTGATAAAAGAGAAGAAATAAAAATTGCACATCCAGAGAATCAAACTTTGGTCAGTACCGTGGGAGGGTACTATGATACAACTACACCAAATGCGCATGTTATGATGTGGGAATTTAATTTTTTTCACTTAGTCATATGTTTACAAGTACCGTTTATCTCTCCACCCTTGATCCGGGCTAACCAGCCCGGACCTATGCTCCTTGTCCGGAGCTGCTAGCCCGGATGGGGAGGATTTATCCGGGCTAGTTAGCCCGGATCAAGGTTCCAGATTTCTGGCTCCCTGATCCGGGCTAGCCAGCCCGGATCTTGTTGGTTGATCCGCGCTATCAGCCACGGATCAACCAAACTGATCCGGGTTGGCTAGTCCGGATCAGGAGGCCAAAGATTCTATTTTCTGGGGTTTCTATTTTTTAGAGTTTCACAATGAAAAAACCGATTTAACCTAAATATAGACTTTAATTTCCGTGATTTTTTACTAAAAGAAGTTAATATTAAAGAGAAATAGGGTTTGGATTCTGAAATGAAAATTTTTCCTCTAATTTTCTGTCTTTGCTTTGCTTTCGCGCGGAAAAAAAAAGGAGCACATGGGGATGAAGGAGGAGATGAAGGGTATTTTTGACAAAAAAAAATAATGGCAAAATGGTAAATAAAACGATCTTTTAAGTGGGCTCACCAAAGAGGGCTCACTAGGAAATATGCTGTCCCCATCTAGAAACTCCCAAAAGAATGGCTCTTGAGCCCAATGGTACACATACTCTCTTTCCCCATTACTTTGCCAAATGGAAAGAAAGCTGAGCATGTGAAAAATGTTTAGAGGACTTGTAGTATAGATTCCTTTAAGATCTGGATTATTCGCTCATGAGCTCAAATTTTTAATTTCTGATTTTCACTAATCATGGGCAATGAAAATTCATACAGGAACCTTCACAAGCATGAAATCGGAGTTCAGTGCACTTTAAGCAACTGAAATTAGATTCACTCGTTGTGTCCTCCGATCAAATTGCCATAATAGAGCAAATTACTGCCTGTCTTGCTGCCAACACATGGCATCAATGCACTAGGAAATGGATATTCACATATCTTGATGGCATCAATGTACTGAGAATCATCATATCCCACTTCCAAATAACTAGAATTATAACATACAACAAGATGGGACCAAAAATTGTTTCCAATTTGATAACATCGCATCCCATGGAAATCTAGTCGGATCTGCAAAAACAAACAGTCAAGATTGAACCAACTCTACTGCAGCACCCTTTTTAACCCTCTCTCTCACTGGCAGCTCCAGCAATCCAAAGCAAGTGCGAGAATTCTTAAAAACTTCCTTCTTTTAGCTTTATACCCCATCTACTTCCCTCTGAGCTTACAGTAGGCATATAAGCCAGAGCCCAAGAAACCAAGACCTTGCCCTATAATATTTAGCTGGAAAATAGAAGGAAACAAAAAAAAATAAAATAAAATAAAAAATAAGATCTTGGAATTTACACACTGACAGCTAAAATATTCGAGCATCCATAGCCTTGACTAACCAGATCAAAAGGAAGCCCTCCAAACAACACCCAACCAAGTCCTACAGTGACGAAATCCTGTCACAGGGCAAAACACAAAGAATGTTTCAGCAACATATTGACGGAAAAAGGAAAGGTTACATAATGGCGGTAATCAGATGACCAAACCTTTAGATTGCCACAGATTGTCTGTGTAACTGCATTGTTAAGGGTAGTGTTCAAAAATATGCTGTAATTTAAGAAAAATGCCATTATACAAGAAAGCAACATCACAGCCTGCATGAATACAAAAGACATGAAGGAATCAAATCAGAACAGGGTTAATAGACAGAACTGCATATGCTTATTTAGACAACTTGCGAAAAAATAACAATTAATATCATTTGTATTCCTTGTTAAAGAAACTGTGCCCATGAGATAATGAAGAAATGTTATTTCATAAAATTAATATCATCCATATATACAAATACTTCATCTACTCAAATAGTTATTCATCTTGTGCTTGCATAAATCTCAGAGAGATTTGCTATGGCCAGGGGTGTGTGGGGTTCAGGGGAGATGAGGTGTGGAGCCATACAAAACCAAGATACATAACAGAATCTTAAAAGGATTTAGGATGTACTGAGCTATCAATGTCATTATTAAGAGTTTAAATTCTCAAATAATATGGGACATAGTGGAATTCAAAAGGATCAGTTACTATATAGATCACTCAATAAACAAAAGGGTTTTTTGGAATACATACCTCCCAAATTTTTAAGGTTAAACAAAAACACCCCCCATAGTTAACGGGAATTAGATTATGGATAGAATATTCTCTGAAAAGTGTTTTCTCCTCTTACATATTTGTGTCTATCCCCAAAACACCCAAAATTTTCAATAATCTTTTTTTATTTATCAGCAGTTTCTCCTTCTTTCCTCTCTCAATGCATCTCTATCTCCCTCTCCCAGATCATCTTGATAAATAAGAGAGAGAATCGAGGTTTCTCTTTGACTGACTGTAGGGGCAAAATGGGTACTTTAATCATCTTCCATCAAATTTCCAACTTAAGTAGAAGGTATTTTTGCTTAACCTAAAAGATTTGGGAATATATTTCCAAATATGAAGATTTGGAGGGTAAGTATTCAAATATTGACAATTTGGGGTTTACATATCCAAAATGCCATAGGCAAAATAAAGTTATTACCATAAATATTTATCTGTTGAGCAGTGGTTTAATAAGAACTAAGATGATCTTTATTGTTCCCACATGTTGCAGTATTATTATGATTGAGAAATAAGATCGAGGTACAGCTTTACACTCGATCTCTAATCTTATTAACAGATATCTAGCTCAAATATGGGCTTTATATTATACTCGATCGAGACATGAACTCCATGTCTTAAATTATCAGGAAAATCAACTGCTCTGAAAACTCAGTATTTGTGCATCAGTTCTTTCCCCATCTCTGCACTTAATGTTATCAGGAAATATGGGCTTTATGTTATACTCAGTCAAGACATGAACTCCATGTCTTAAATTATCAGGGAAATCAACTGCTCTGGGAACTCAATATTTGTGCATCAGTTCTTTTCCCCAATCTCTGCACTTACTGTTAACAGAATCAAGACTAATGGCTTCAAAAACTAAAGATATTAATGCAATTGGAGGAAGCCTTTTCTGCTAAATAGAAACTTTGTCTGGATCAACTCCCATGGTATACCAATTGCTTTTCAAAAGCTGAGCTTTATGAAATTATTTTGAATGCAGTAACCATGGAATGTTTGATTATAAAAGAATAATCTTAAAAGAGAAAAATTAAATTTACCATAATTTCCTAAAACTGAGAAAGAGACAAGATATATAATCTCAAGAAGTGAGCTTAAATTGGGTGGTATATAAGAATTTTCCCTTGTAAGAAGTTGTGGTTTGGACAAGTGGAAAGCGGAAAGCAGAGAGGAACAGCAATGCTACACTCTAGCTTTTACAGCTTTAGCAGAATTTAGGCGGTAAGAAGTGCCAAGCCAAGAGCAGAAAAATTATATATGTTTGAATAATTTATATTTGATGTTGGTATACACAAAAATTTCATGCGCTGACAGCATAAAAAACACAATCTCATTAAGAACCCAAATTTCTGTATCAGAATAATGTATATGTGATGCATGCACAAAATAGTGGTAGAAATAAAATATAGAGGATAAAATAGAAAAACAGAAAAAAGAAAAGAAGAAAATTATGGAAGAAACATTCTTTAAAAAAAAAAAATTCCTACTGATTTCAATGAGTCAATATTCATATGCAAGAATATGTTTCTCCGAACTGACACGATATCAAAAATAAACATGTATTGCATATAATGAAATAGAAAATAAGTTTTAGGCTGCTTTTAGCGCTTTTTGACTACTTTTAAATGCTTTACGAGTAAAAAGTGGAAACCCGCTATTCCCTTCTGTTTTTTGCCAAAGCAAGGGGATCTAGGCCTGCTTCCGCTTTAAAACACCGCTTTTTGGTATTTTTTACAACACTGGGTTTGGATCTCCCGATTTACAGCGATTCAGAACTTCAAGCAGGCTTACACTAACGAATGATCATTACAAAAAAGATTTGGTCCACTATGCATACAGGCTAATTGGGGCTCATGGAGGCTTGTTCTCATCAATTTGAGCACCACGAGCACCAAATAGAATTGTTAGCAAACATGTCCCACATGCGTAATTATATTTGCCCAAGATTCTTATACCTTTAAATTGATGTAAGTTCACATTGTTCCTGCATAAAATGGATTTCAAGTTTTATGGTAAATAACAGTAAGTAGTTCACATAAAATACTTTGGAGGTCAAGCTTACCAGTGTGAAAGTAGGTTTAACAGAAAGCAACTAGAAAGGGTTTTCAATGAAAAGACACACATTTTTACACATTGGTGTGATACAACCAGAAAAACAAAAGATGTTCAGTATTTATAAAATACAATCAGTGAACTTGTGCCATGGTGCAGGTTCAAACGGGATAGAGACATGGATCATGGTGTCTGATATGGTTTTTGTGATATGGATTTTGTCATATCTGTGATATGTCCGATAGGAATATGGCATCCCCATGGCATATTCGTGCTTCTTAGTTCATAGAACATTCAAATGAATTCTTATATAGTTAAATTCTACCATTTATATAATTCTAGAGTGCAGTAAAATTTGTCATCAATTGGATCAATATTAAAAAAATTCCAATTTATAAAGTCAAATTAAATCAATTTTGCCTAATTTTCTAATTTAGATTACCAAGTTCATTTGTTTATTTAAGAAATTAAGAATTTTATAAATTTTTAGAATTTTTAAACTAATTTTATAATTTTCTTTAATTAGTTTTTTATTGGCTGATGCGGTCTGGGAATGGCTAGACCTACTTAAGGCGACCAGCAGACCATATTTAGGTCCGCCTTTGGCCACTAGGCCAGGGCACAGCGGTACGACCAATGGGTGTGCCTGGCACAACCCTCTTGAGGCCTACCCCTACCTAGGCCCGGGCAATGTTTGGCCGACCCATTAGCCACCTATATCTATAAAGGGTAATTTAGAAAGACGGTAAGATTCATAACATGAGTATTATTAATATATTTATAGTATCGGTAGTATTGATATTTATTGATACTATTGATTGCCCTTTTTTTCAAGAACGACTTCTAGTTGTAGCTTGGTTACTTTAGATAGGTTTTTTCAGCTCTAAATAATCAAATTGATTCATGCTATAAAAAATTATATGGGAATAGATAGTGCTCACTATGTCAATAGATTTTGTGATATATCTATATGAGATCATACCAATTAGGAGTGGAGGGTGTCATATTATCACTGAAAATTTATGAAGCATGAATGGATATGGAACACAGTTATAATGCGACACATACACCAGGACACGACATACCCTAAAAAGTATGATACGGGGATATTGCGGCATAAGTGCATATAATATACATATATAGAATTACTACATATGATTCAACAACTCAGATAAATTACGTGAGTCAGTGGCGAAAAAGTAATAATTGCATTTTTTTTTTTTTCATTGGGAATTATGATCTCTATCTTCATATAGCTACTTTAGGATTAAATTTCCTAGGTTTTGAAATAAATTTGTTCTTTCGTCAAGAAAACACAAAATATTGTATTCACTGAAAACCGTTAATCTTATATCTACTTGATGGAATAGCAAATCAAAATTGGTTAACCATGGATATGAGTGCTCCAATATGGTTTAAAAATCAAACAAAAATGCAAAAAATAACTTGCAGTTTAGGAGATCCTAGAAGTCCAAATTCAATTTAAACTCTAGGAGCCAAATTTGTACATGGACATGAACCATGTATTCAGAAATTAGTATTCTTTATCATATGTGCTTAAGCCATTTTGTTTCAGCCCATGCATTTTATTGTTACACGTAAAAGCTGTTCTATAGCTTTGAGCATGTTTGATTATATAACAAAACAAATACATATATACATACATACAAATATCCATACTTGCAAAAATAAGCCTTTTCCGACATTATACGGCATTATCTATAATAGGTGGCTGACTGTCTCTTTTTTCACTAGAACTAAAATCATTTAAGCATAACCATCATGCAGCAAAGAACATGTAACTAGTTTTACCAACTTTAGTACTTTATTAAATAAGGAACTTGAACGTACCTGGAAACCAGGAGAAAATAAATAAGGGAAGTTAATTGTCACCGACAAATCACCCCGAAAATATGTCCAGATGAATAAAACTGGTCCACATATCAATCCTGAAAAGGAATAGCAGTAAGTCAACTCTAGTTGCACGACTCCTTCGATCATATATGCAATATAGCATTCTGAAACTGAAAGAACGGGCACAGAAATTTACCATTGCACCACATCAGACCAAAGCTATTGAGACCACTAGTTTTCCCTGAAAGATAGAAACCAAAAATTTCAACATCTTGCTGCATATTAGTAAAGAAAGAGGAGTTATAAAGATGTAGAACTACCAAGACGGGATATAGTTGCAAGGTATATTGCAGTTGTCACGTTTGCTATGAGGACAATGGCATAACCATAGGTATCATAAGACAAATCCCGAGCTCCAGCAATAAATGCTCCAAAAACAATCAATGCCACGCTGATAGAATCCTTGGTTTCACCACCAAGAAACAAATCAGAAATTGAGAGGCATCAAATGATAAAAAAGAATGCAAATGCTGGTGAAATAAGAAACTTTTATCTGCATATTGCTATCATCATTTACCCTTCTTCCCGTAAACAAAATGAGCCATCTATAAAAACGTAAATTAATGACATAAAATATTCCCGAAAGAAATAGTTACATTGCTGGATGTCAACTTATCTAAACCCTCTCTGCCAAATTCCTGACCAAGGTGAATGCTGATGGCCATGTAGACTGCTATCCACCAATCATTTTTATTTTTTTGTTATGCAGTTTAAGCTCACTGCTCACACAACCTCACACAACCTCCAAATTCGCCTAGACTGGAAAACAAGCTAGATAAAGGATAGGGAATTTTGCATTTATCTATGAGGCATGAAAATAAATAGATTAACTAAATGGAATGAAATTTTTATTTTATTATTTTAGGGAGTCTGATGTAAAATTATGAATAAACTCCCAATTGATTCCAAACTCTATTATGCTTCATGGAACATTACATCAAAGGCAAAATAAATAATGCAGTAATTATAATGTCAATGAGAACTCTATATTAGTGTGCGAGATGTAATGACAACTTATACATCTTTTAATTTCAATGTATATAGCAGGGTTTACCAAAGAACATTTACCTGCCAATAATTGAATACCCGTATTTTTGCCCTGTCAAAAGATACTCCATGATCATGGTGAATACCACAGTTGTACGCCTAAGAGTGGTATACATTGGGACATTAACTCCACGTACAGACTCCATTGATGCAAGCTTTTATTAAAAAAAAAAATGAATAAATGGTTATACATTATGTAGAAATTCAGGACCCATTGACCAAAGAAACTTACAAAATTGAACAGCAATTTTAATATTTACCATGTAAAGTAAATATGTTAAAGAAAGGGGAAGGGTATGCAACAATGTTTCAAATGGCACAAGTGCTGGCGGATCAGACGGTGTCCAGGTTTCACCCGCAGTGAAAGAAATGATCTTCCATTTTTTCATCAAGAAGAGAATAATAGTTGAGTACATCATCTGCAAAGTTAAAAAAAAAAAAAATATTACTAGTGGACCGAAATTCAGCTGATACATATCACCACATAACACAAGAAAGATTATGCCTGCTTTACATAAAAGAAGGTGTCAAAAAGGAAGATCAAAACTAGTTTGAAGGTAATATGTATGTGATTATATACAAAACAACAGGAACAGCATTTCTACCCAAAAAGCATATTGTAAACTTCACTTAGAGTTGAATAGTGATGACTCAAAATCACTTCCTCTCGCTTTATTTTCTCACTGAAGTTGTACATCAACTGATGTATGCAAATGAGATTCAATAGATAAAAGAGTTTGCCCGAAAGCAAATGATATCAGCTTTCCAGTACAATATCAGAGAAAACAAGTTAACCAAGCAAACGTCCACTCGTATGAATTTTGGGAAATAGAACCTTATTACCTTAGCTTATTTTATTATAATGAAACTCTTACATGTTTAGGATTCTATTAAACAGTAACATTCATTCCCTTATCTTCAGCTCATTAGAATCAAGGTTTGAAATAGCGGCTAGACATCTAAATGCTATGATATTCAATATTTAAATGCGTTTACAGTTTCCAAGAAAAAAACAGCCAATATATCAGGTACAACCTGCTATTGTGGCCGCAATATCTGAAGTTGGATATTAGCTGATATCCACTGATATCAAAGCCCATTTACCTGGGTAAAAACTTGTGATCTTCTCTTGAGTCATTTAATCTATTTTATACTTTCTTAGTTATCTGAGCAAATTTGGTACCTCTATTAGAACTTCGAATTGGGTGATTTCTTTCTATAATCTCTTTTTAAAGATTGATTTTGGGGTTATTGGTCAATGATTTACTGTTAAATACTTGAATTATAGTAAAATTACATCAAATTTATACTTAAATTAATGTTAAATTACTGTTAAGAAAATTACATCAAATTTATAGTTAAATTGCAACCACAATAAAATTTATTGGTCAGTGCCTTAGTGATTATGGATTCGTCGACTTAATATAAATTGTCAAGATAAGTATACCCTAAACATGTGTGTGTGTGTTTATATATATATATATATATATATATATATATATATATATATATATATATATATATATATATATATATATATATATGTAGTTTTATATTCATATTTGTTTTATGATAAGAGAACATGCATATTTATAGTCTACAATTGACATCTAATATTTTCTAAGATATCCTCCGATAATAATATCCATTATGAAATTTTTCCAACCGACATAATCCGTTATAGCTGATATTTAAAACCTTGGTTAGAATTAGTCAGCTAACCGTGGTAACATGACAATAGCATAGCTAGGACTTAATTAGATGGCTTACCCTACAGATGGTGCCCTTGAAGGATCAATTTGTTGTACACCAAACCTGTTTGTTATGCATCATTCAGCAGTACTTACTTTTTCCGTCTGGAGAATGTCTAATTTATTATCTTTGGGCCAATAATACCCGAAAATTCTTTTTTTTTTTTTTTGGTGCAACCTACTCTATCTTCTAGGACTGTATATTCTAAAATATGAATCCTAAACTCAGGAAATTGCTAAAGTTAATTACACTCACAGTATTTTCTGATTTAATCTGAACAAGAAAAAGATACCTAAAAAACATAAATCAGTTTCCTAATGCAGTCTATATCTCATGAGTGATGAGCCAAACAAATACATGAAATTTGAAACATTTTAAACAACTAGGTTTATTATAACAGCATGTTGAAGAAAGCAAGCATCAGAAGGAGCAAAAAAAAATTACCTGTAAGAGAGTGATAACATTAGCACAAGGGAAACTGTATGAAGATAGAGCTGCTTTGTTGAACATAACCAGAAGTACTGCAAAACACACCAAGCCCCCATAAGTCAAATGTGAAAATAAAAAAGTTATTATTTCCAAAAAAGGAGAGCTGCCATATAAATAACTATTAAAGTCTTGTCACAATTGCAGCTAACTTTTTGGTGCGAATGAGAAGTGCATGCTCATGTGTGCCTGTGTACGAGCCGGGCCCATAGATGATAGTTATGATTTTTCAGAACGAAAGATCATATGCCAATACAGGTACTTTGTAATAAAAAAATCAGCATTTTTCTAAGGGTGCTTGGGATGTCTTAATAGTAAAGAATTCAGATTTTCCAGCTTTTCCATATTCGGCAGTTATCGCATTTTGAAGAATCTTAATATTCGTTTCTGATTTGAAGAGTTATAAAATCAAACTAGAAAACATTACTGTCCATGATAAAGAATATATCATGGACTTTGAAATTTCTATTCATGGAAGCAATTTCCAAGATCATACTTTAATTGAATTTCATATTCTCTTACTTACCCAGGCACTCCCCTAAAAAAACACAAATTATTTTTTCAATATCCAAAAAAGACCATGCTTTTTTATGATTTTACCAGTGAAACGCATCCTATATGGTAGCATTATAATCAACATAGAATTTAAGACCATAGTTTAAAATTATTCACCTTATCATAATTGCCAATTTACCCCCTCAATCATATAGAACCAACATTTTTACCTCTCATGTTAGTTCCTGCTAGTTTGGAAACATAGGAGAAAAATACTATTTATACTCTTCACCTTCCCAATCAGAAATCTTCGTCCTCCCCTCCCTCTCCTCCACATGCCCCTCCTCCTTTCCTCTTCCTTCCAATAATAAGATCCTCAAAGGAGAAGGGGAAAAACAAATCTTTTCCCTCCTTTTTCACATCCAAATTTGCCAATAGGCTTCAAGTGGATCTGGTAAATCCGACTCATGGCATAAATGGGGTGGCTTTGGATCTAAACTTTGACCCGATATAGTTTTTAGATCGGATATGCATCATGCTAATTAATCCAATTTGAACTCGACCATAATCTGATCCAACCCATAAATCTGATCATTACCCGATCATCTAACTAATAAAAATTAAAGAAGTTATAATATGAAAGAAAATCTCTAGATTTCTTCTCGTTGAGTTTTTATCTCTCAACTTCAACTCTAACAAGTCAAACCTAGAGTGAAATCTATCTTTCTCATCTCTATATGATGGCCAAACCCTAGAAGAATGGAGACAATCAAATGTTTGAGGCAATCTTAATTATCTTTACAAGCACATATGATTCTGATGTGTTTTAACTCCTTTATTTAGTGTCTCCTAGTGCTCAAAAAGGCATTGGGTAGAGATGGGGTGGCCGAATCCCAACACCATCGCATATTCAACATTAGGAGCCACCTAAGCGGTTTGGATGACTATCTTTTTTATATATACTAAAGATAAACATAAAAAGTTCCTTCTCGTCCTTGCAAGCCTTATGGGCAAAAGTGTCCGGCCATTACCTTTTCTAAGGCCTTCACAGTCCTAGTTTTCTACTAAGTCAAGCCAGTATCCTACACTCTTAGGAAAGTGATAGTGTTGGGGAGAAATGTCAGGTTTTCCAAGAGCACAATGGGCTCTAAAAACAAAGTTGAGAACCAATCTGACCCAAAAAAATTAAGCTGACGGATAGAGGCCCCAACTCTGAATTTAAACCAATAAACTTTTCTTGTTATATCCTACGTGGAACTATACTCACATAAGAACTTCCTAACAATCTCCTCCTTCATTGTGAGTATACCACAATCATCTACAGGAACCATGAATCTCTAGACACCAACAATCTGTAAGATATCACAACTTTAGTCTAAACCCTTCCACATGGAGAACCGTGGTGCGTCACTCAATCACTTCGGGCTTCACACCAGGTTCACTCCCCTTGGGCAACAATCTGGGCCCTGATACCAATTGTTGGGAAGAAATGTCAGGCCCCCTGGAAGCATGATGGGCTCTAAACATAAAGTCGAGAACCAATTTAACCCAAAAGCTAATCTAATAGGTAGAGACCCCAACTTTATATTTAAACCAATGAAATTTTCTTGTTCTATTCGCTATGGAAGTATACTCATATATGAACTTCCTAACAAATAGTTTGAGTTCAACCAAAAGGAAGAGGCGCTTGTGGCAAGCACGTAGGAAAGCCAAAAGCTTGCATTCAAACTCGAAGTAAGTGACGAGCAAGCTAGCAACACAGTGAGAAAGGCCAATTTAAGGAGGCAATGGAAAACAAGTAAGTTTTTTGTGAACGAGCTCTACCAACAAGTTTGTGAGCATAAGAGTGAAACACAGGCACGAAAGGAGTGCATACTTACATTAATTGGGATGTTAGATACATTTATTGTTCACTATGCTTTCTTAAGAACTAAAAATAGAATAAAAGAAGAGAGATCAAAGCAAATTGTAGGATTATAGCTATCAGTTAGTCTATAATCTACTTTCTGCTATTATTATTCATCGAAATTTGCTTGGGAGAAAGCTTCCACTCATACATAATCCTGCCTAAACGATTGTTGGATTGACCGCAGCATCAAGCTTCCAAAAGTGAGCCATCTATTGTTTGTTTCCTCTCGATTTGCTCGAGTGAACTATCATTTTTCTTTGGTGCCTCCTTCCCTAATCGAAGGAGCTCCCACATCCCATTGTTGATAGTTCTGACGGATTTAAAAATTCTATTGAAATTGCATCCAAGAAAGACGCCAACTCAGGATCAACTGGCCAGTCTAACCCTTTTTTCAATCCACTAATACGTTGCGAGCTTCAGATCTGTAGGATAGAGGAGTTCCCACCTCTCATCCTTTTTCAAGGCAGCCCTTACGCATAGAGACTCTCCACTCCTTTCCCCCTATGCCTCTTCCAATAGAGTTGGCTTATACACTCTGATCATATGCTTTGTAGGTCTTAGGTCTTGGTAATAGCTCTCTTTTCCCTAGTGGGACGAGCTTCAGCTATTGTTTTCCTATTCTTGACTGGCCTACACTTTTTTTGTTTCCAAGCCTCCAAGGCCCTTTCCTTTTTTTTTATTTTTATCGAGCTTTATCTGATGCTTCCTAAAGCGAGTGTCACCTATAAATATCTGACAAAGACCCGTACCCCATCTCTTGAGGAAAAGAATAGTTTTCATGACCAAGAGAACTAAAAGTTCAGTTCAGATGACCAGTGAGAGCACACAAGAAGATGGGATTGATATTATTGCTCAGACTGTTGTTTTCATACTTCGGTTATGAAAGAAAAGACCAAGCAATAAAGGACAGAGATGGAATAACCCTTCCTCTTTCTGGATTTTGAGTGAGCGAGTATATAAAGAAAATGATAGTTTGCCTTTGAAGCGCAGTACGGATATGGAGCCAATGAACTTTCGAACCCCACTCTACTCTTCTGGCCTCATGAGCAAACAGTCGAAAGAGAAGAAGAAGAAGCTTCTCGCCTAAGTAAACTACAAGAGTTCTAAAAATTATTTTAAAAAACGTGTTTAAAACCATTCTTAAATATTTAACTATCCGTTTCAGCATTACAATGAGGGCCGACGAGGCAACAGAGTAATGGCAAGCCTATGGTGGGCATGCGGCAAGGTAACATGAGGACTGAAAAGTTGAGACTGGTAAGAGGCTTGGGAGAGGGCTTGAAGGATTGAGGTTGCGTCAAATGTGCAGTGAAACAATGAGGCAAAGGAGTCGAGGGGTTTTGTTTGAGATTGAAAGGCGATAAATGGTTGGTATTTGGGGCTAGGGTGGAATTCTAGCCTAATACCCACTTTTAATAATGTTAAACCCTAGCCTTATACTCCACTTTCAAACGGGCCCAACCCGTTTATCTAAGATATTAAAAAAAAATATTTTATGGTTTAAGCGGATCCAAATCCTCCCAAGGATATTAGGGTGTTGCAATTAGTTAGCTAAATGCCCAGGAGAAAATTGAGCAAATTAGGGCTACCTCCATTGTTCTAAATATTGGTCGCAATGAACGATATATCACCTAATAAATCATTTTGGAAGATCTACCGATACAATACAAAATCCCGATATTGACTCATACTCCCGAATCCCGATATATCGTTCGATCCCGCTATCCGAAATAAAAACTGCTTATCCAATAGTCCCAATATCCGATATTTAAAACCTTGGCTACCTCCCCTAGGCATGCACCCAGACCACCTTTTAAAATATTGCTCTACTTTCAGTCTTCTTGACTGGTATTGTAAAATTTTATTCTTACTAATTCAGAAATTACACTATCATTGTTACAGTCATAGAAAAATTCTTCACCAAAAAATATAACTATTAGTATTGCAAGTACCATATTTACATGTATAATGACGTATAGAAAAGTTGTTAAATTATTTTTTTGTGCTTTTACATAGTACAAAATAATGTAATAAAAAAACAATAACATTGTCTCTTGTGTAATACCTTACATGGCTAACTCTTCTATTTTAAATAATTTGATTAAGTTTGGACCGAATTCGACTAGTACCTAATTCTAATCCTATTCGAATTCGAATTATACAGGTCAAATATTGATTTATGTAAAAGATACCCGACCTGATAGACCTAAACCCTTATTAATTAATGATATACATAATTTAGATCCAACCCAAAAGATAATCGGATCCACTGATGATCTAAACTCTGGACCTAAACTATAAATGGGTCGAGCTTCGGTCATTACAAAACCTGACTAGACCCGACCCACTCCACATCCTATTTACCACTAATAAACCTTATTATACTTTGTCACAAAACTTGAATGCTTTCTTTCTTCTAATTCTCCACCTGAAAAATCCTCTTCTAGATCTGACAACCAAACAAGCCCAAATTTTACTTACCTTTCTCTTCTAACGTGATGAAGAGATTCCTTACGACTAAATATACGACTGTGTCTCCTTGACTTCTCCCTCCCTAAAGGACTCAAGTGTTCTCTATGAATATAGAAATATATTTTTTAAAAATTTTATCAAGTGCAAAAATGATAGGTTTTCAAATAATATTATTTTTTTTGTTTTTTTATGGTAACAAGGCATTACGATATAATCTTTGTTTTGGCATTGTTCTAGCATAGAAGATGACATCGTGCTACTGAGTTTGTATAGGTTTTGATGATAAATTTAGCAATATAGTTATATCTTCATATTGATTTTGATGTTAAACAAGCAAACATAAATACACTTAAAGTTTAGTTAATTTAATTTTGTGCATGCCTGAATAGTTGATGTTAGCAAGAATAAAAATGGAGGGGCGAGATAAGAGATGGAAATAATTAAATAGAAGGAAATAGTATTACACGTGCATACATACGATAGCTGATGGTTGCTCATAGAGAGGAAAAAATGAACAGGAAGGGAATGGGATTTTAATTTTAACTAAATAAGGGATGTTTAATTATTTGGAGAGCATCAAAATGATAAGAGAAAATTCTTATTTTCACTTTAAAAATAGCAGTGGCAACTTTATCTATGTCAAAAAATTAATGTGTTAAACTGATAACTACGATAAGTTGTGGAAGTAGAAAATCCAGAACTATGAAACACATACATGGATATGGATACGGGTACTAATATCGGTACTGACACGGGTACAGACACGTCAAATATGTGAAATGTAGGACATGGGATATGGTTATATATATACACATATATATATATATATATATATGCAAATAAAAAAGAACTTACCTCAAATACTACAGTTTTTGAATGACAAATACTATTTCTTACATTTTGTTACTCCTATTTATCAATGTTTAGTTATAAATAAATGTGCCACTTGGTAAATAAATGTGCTACTTGGTATTTTAGTATGATTTGCAAGAAAACAGGTTTTTTATTAAAAAATTAAGAAAAAAGTCTAAAAGATGATTGTTGCAAGCAATGTTCTAAAATGCGTTTTCAGTATGCGTGCGGTTCAGGACCGCATAACGCATAATCGGATTACGCGCCGATTATCCGGATCACGCGGAATTATGCGGATTATTAATATTTTAACATATATATATTAATATAATAATTATTAAAAATAGATATATTAAGTGCTATAAAACTCTAAAAAATTATAAATAATCACCGTAAGCATGTAAAATGAATATAAATTGGTTCTACATAAGAAATTAAATAAATTTTAGAAAACATAAGCTTTAAAAACTGTTTTAAAAGATTTAATTAAAACAAAAGAGTTTAAACTCTACAAATAAGTCCTTAATTTGTATAATGAAGAAGTTCTTAATTTGTAAAATGAATAACTCTGCAGCTGCCAGTAAAAATAGTAACAAAAAACTCTACAAATAGTAACAAAAAAAACTCTACAAATCAAATAGTAACAAAAAAATCTTCAGCAACCAGTGCTTAATCATTTCATGTTCTTTATCTGCAGCAGGCCAGAAACCAACAAATCAAATACTAACAAAAAAAATCAATAAATAACTCCTGATTTTCTAGTAACCAGTAACAAATAACACACCACTGACCACCCATAGACAAAATTCTGCAGCTGATTGCAACCAGTCCTAATTTCCCGAATAAAACCCTAGTCTTATTTTTTTTGAATATTTCCTTTAACCAAAGAATTCAATTCTAAAATCAACTCATTTTACTCATAATAATTATCAAAAATGTTCAAGAGGAATAATACCCAAAAAAACAAAATCAAAACCCTAAAATGATCTACAATCGTAACTGAGGAAAAAAGGAAAAAATTACCAAAGTTGTCGTTGCCGCTGGAAAGCTCACCTTGAGGACCGCAGCCGCCGGAGGAGTTGTCATCGGGACACCGGTGAGATCGGAGGGGGGAAAGGGGCGATCGCAAAATTAGGGTTTCTTTTCCTGCTGGATTCGGGACTCGGGAGTTCGGAAGTTTCGATTGGAAGAAGAGAAAATAATCAACGATAATGTTCAAGAGGAATAATTCCCCCAAAAAAAAATCGAAACCCTAAAGAAATCTAAAAATCTTAACTTCTTAACTGAAAAAAAAAAATTACCTGCGCTGTCGCCGCCACCAGAGAACTCGCCTTGAGGACTGTAGCTGCCGGAGATGTCGTCGAGTCGCCGGTGAGATCGGAGGGAGAAGAGGCGATCGCAAAAGGGGGTTTTTTTTGGGGGGGGGAGTTGGATTCGGGAATCGGGAGAGATGATCGAGCGTAATCAAAGAAGAGAAGCAAATAAGTAAATGGGTTGCGGATAACGGGTCGGATTCGAGAGTTTTTTTTGTTTTCAAAACCCAATTACCCGCTAACCGTATAATCGTTATGCGGATTATGCGCCCGCATAACCGATTGTGCGGCCGCATAATCGGCTGACCGCATAATCATTATGCGGATTATGCGCCCGCATAATCCGCATAACCAATTATGCGGCCGCTTAATCGGCTGACCGCATAGTTGATAGCATTCTGCAATTTGTGAACGTTTAGGTGGCGAAAACGCCTATGCGGCCGCATAGGGCGTTTTTTAGAACACTGGTTGCAAGTCCAAAAGTCCAAAGTCAAGATCAAGGAAAATCAATCAAAATAAAAAACAATAACCAAAAGGTCAAAGAATTAGAAAGGAGACCAAGTAATTAAATGAAGATAAAGTCAAGAATCATTGAGAATTAACTTTTGATAGAAAAAAATTGACAAATCAAGTTGTTGGAGACCAATCAAATCAAAAATTGCATTAGATATAGTTGTTATGAAAAAGGTCTTTAAAAATCGACTTGCTTTGGCAAATCAAGTCAAAATTTGTTTGAATCCTTTCTACCTACTTTGTAACAAATATAATCACCCCTTTCACCTAAAAATGGCAAAGGATTTCTCACTTGCAAAACACACTAGATTTTTTACAACATACATAGAGGTTCTTCATGTCATTTGGTTGTGTTCTTGCAGTTCTTCATTCAAATCATGTAAGCTTCCTTATTTTAATAAAAATTTCATCACTTTGTTTAATTCTTGATATAGAATTTTCTTGTTTTTTCTCTTCATGTTATTATTTTAGTTCTTTTATGAATAGGTACATACAAGGTTTAAAATAGCAATAACGATAACGTAACGTTTTGCCTCTGTTAGGTTATGCCGCATATAACGTAATACATAACGTAGGTTATACAATTTCCTACTTATTTAATAAAAATAAATATAAACTATATAAAATAATTTCTATAAATTGAAATATAAATTTAAAATATCTTAAAAAAGAATATAAAATTATTTTATAATCATAATCTATTCTAATTTTATATTAAATTTTACAATAAATTTCACATTTATCTTCATAAATTATATTAAGTCTGCAACCGTAATTCCAGTCATCATTTAAACAAAAAAACAATATTTCATTTCAATTCCAGTTATTATCATTATTGTAATTTATATTTTGCAATGTTCAATTTATCTTATTTGTAATTGTTGATTTCAGTTCAATTAAAAATTCAATACAATCAACAAGTAAGATATTCCAACAATCGTAGAAGAATAACAAGTGAACAAGAAAACAATAGCAAATTAACAAGTTATCAGTTCCACAAACAATCAAGCAAGCCAACAACTAATCAAGTAATAAAATTACAACAATTCGCTAATAATCAAAATAATAATCAACAGTTTTATAGAAATTACTAAAAAGATAATTGTAAATAACATAACATAGCATAATTTAACGTAACGTTACGTAATATAACGTAAAATAACATAAAAAACGTACTGTTACGGTACATTAAGTTATTTCCAGTTGTTACGTAGTGCTGGGGTTCCGTTAGGTTACGTAACGCAATATAACGGGTTTCATAACGTGTTATTTTCAATATTGGATACATATTTATGCCTAGGTGTAGATGAAGTTAAAAACATAATATCTTTAGATAAGAAGTCTCTCAAGTTCTTCATGGCTAAATCAAGATAATAAAACTAAATGGATATTAAATTATGAATCTACAATATAATTTAATAGATTATGTATGTCATCCATAATAATCTTTACTTAATATTTGAGATCTAGGATTATCATTGGTATAACATTTAATTTTCAAGGATTTGTATTCTTGTATTTATTAACTAAAACTGAGATGTATAGAATATTTGGAATACTGTATGACTTATGTTTTTCAGTGAGATTTTTTTTAGTTAACACATTATTATTCCTAATGAATTCGAACCTAGTTACTCTATTTCTATTTATATATTTATATTAATTAGTTAAACAACCACTTATTCAATTTGCTAAAAAAGAAATAACTAGACTTAAACCATTTTCCATATGGATCGATTGCATAGTACTACACTGGATACTTGCAGTAGTTAAAATTTCACATTAGAAATGCATAATGTAGATTAGATCATCATTTCTCATTTTGTCCACTAGCATCAAGGTTGTCTAGTTATATTAAATAGCTATGATACATGAATAAATCATTTTTATATCCACTAGCTTTTGTTATCTAATACTATAATTTTGAAATGCATGATGTAGATGAGATTCATCATATCGTTTTTCATACATTAGCATCAGGTTGTCCCCTTACACTAGATAGCTTTGATAAATAAATAAAACTAAACTTTAAGCTAAAGTTGTAAAATAAACAAAAAAATGTGATATGCAAGTGTCCTAAAAGTGTACTAGTTTAATGTATATTGTAAAATTTAGAGCAAGGCAAATAAGTGTTCAATACATATTTGAGAAGTGTCCAAGATGTGATGGTATTGGAAATGTGTCTATTATGTGTTAGATACGAGTACAATTAGTTTTAGAAGTACTAATGCTACATAGCATTAGAGGGTACATACCTTAAAACCCAAGTAGATAATACGTTTGTTGGATATGACTATTTTACAAACAAATCAAGTGATCAATATGTAAATTTGGCATATATATAGCAATTTTTTGTCCAATTTGTAACCTATTTAGACAAGATTCATCCCATATTTTGACATTTTCATTATGTTTCTATGGTTTTGATATCCTTTTCTCTTAAGTTCCATAGAAAATGAATAGTTCCTTTTCCTACTTTTGGTGTACCTCGTTTCATTAACAATGAATATGATCTTGTATTGAATTTATATAGATATAGTACGCAATATACCTCTCCCATAAAAAGTGATATAAACAATATCAACTCGATATTGCTAATATTTCCGATTTACCGATATGATATGTTGAGATTACTGATTTTGATACCATAATAAATGATCCATTAGTCTATAATGATTATGATATAGTAAACCTTAGTCCATACGAGGCAGTTACCAAACAGGATAGAACTTCCTTAGTCTGTAAGAGTTTGACTCATGTTAGCCACTATAACAAGCCAAACACCCCTTAAGGCTAGCATAATCGATGCCCGTGCTATAAAGCATGTCGGGATTTGTGGATTATGTTGTAAATACTCAATAATGGATAAACTATCCTTTCTTTTATTTTCAAGTTAGCCGTTAGTGGATAATGAATTAGAGTTATATTTTTAGCTCAAACCACTTTTAAGCAAGCATGGAAGAATATAAGTTTAGTTATTGTTTTTCCTTTTTGCTCTCTTTTATTTCTTTCTTATTGATTCAGAGCTTTCTTTTTATTTCTGCAATGTCTTACTACAATTCTCTATCAATTCAAGCAACTGAAACCGCTTTCAGTTGGAAAAATTCAACAATATTATACATTACAATTTTTTATTTAAACTAGAGACATGTTTGAATTTATGTTTTTAAGTTGGCTGTTATTTAATCTTCTTACCATCAGCTACCCGAGTTGCTATTTGTCGTGTTCACTCATTCAAAATTTCACACTCACAAATTAATCACATAAAGCTTCATACTCACTATATTGGGCATTGTTGAAAATAACACGTTATGAAATCCGTTATATTGCGTTACGTAACCTAACGGAACTCCAGCGCTACATAACAACTGAAAATAACTCAGTGCACCGTAACAGTATATTTTTTTATGTTATTTTACGTTATATTATGTAACATTACGTTAAGTTATGTTATGTTACGTTATGTTACGTTATTTATAATTATTTTTTTAATAGTTTCTATATTGTTGTTGATTGTTATTTTATTTATTAGCGAATTGATGTAATTTTCTTAATTAGTTGTTGGCTTGTTTGATTACTTGTGGAATTGCTAACTTATTAATTTGTGATTGTTTCCTTATTCGCTTGTAGTAATTCTTCTCCGATTGTTGAAATATCTTACTTATTAATTTTATTGAATTTTTAACTGAACTAAAATCAACAATTACAAATAAAATAAATTGAACATTATAAAATATAAATTACAATAATAACAATAACTAGAATTAAAATAAAAAATTAAAATCTTATTTTCTTGTTTAAATGATAATTTGAATTACGGTTAGAGACTTAATATAATTTATGAAGATAAATATGAAAATTATTGTAAACTTAATATAAAACTAGAATAAATTATGTCTTACAAAATAGTTTTATATCCTTTTTTTAGATATTTTAACTTTATTTTTAAACTTATAAAAATTATTTTATATAGTTTTATATTTATTTTTAATTAAATAAATAGGAAATTACATAACCTACGTTATGCGTTACGTTATATGCGACATAACCTAATAGAGACAAAACGTTACGTTATCATTATCGCTATTTTAAACATTATTGGGTACCACCTGCCCTCCACCATTAACTCCAACGTTGCCATAACACCATTTTTGGAGAAGCAGTAAAAAAATCCTCCTTTAATTTCTACATTGATACTCGATCTGATTCAATAAAAATAACACAAATTAAATAGATCAATAACCTAATTTCAGCGCATACAACCTATAAGTAAATTTTTAGCTATATTCA